>VCNE01002565.1:0-48207 GCA_009869805.1 Oncopodura yosiiana
TATATATATATATATATATAGGTGGCTACTGGACTACTACGTCGAGACGATGCTGATGAAGCAGTCAACAAGTACCCAATTGGGTAAGTATATTCATATGTAAATGTCAGGGTCAATTATAACAACTTACTTTATGTTTTATGATAACAAATTTCTTTTTTTATATGTATTCATTTTTCAATAATTATTTATTTTCAACTATAAATTACATATTTGTTATATACTACTGTTTGCCGAATCGTTTCTTACCGTAAATGCATTAGTTTATGTTTTGTCAGTGAAACGATTTTGCTTCATGAAACTCCAACTAACAAACTTAATGATTAACTAGGTTAATACCTGTTGGATTCACCAATTCTTTTGCTCATCGCCTGATTCACAATGATACTACTACAAATGACCCTGTGACAGATCCATCGCTAATTGCTCAAGCTACAATGGCCATCGTTCGTCACAAAATGCAAAAGGTGGACGTCATGCAAATCCAAGTTGTGCCTGTGAGTTTTATATAAAAATATTTCAACAAGACTATCTAAAAAATAATTTTCTTCTTCTTTTTTTATTTTTGTTATTAGGAGCAAGAAGAAAAGCCTAATATTATTCAAGCTATTACTGATATCGCTGATGTTGATACCGTGCAAAAGATAGAAGAACCTGCTACTCTTGATACTAATAATACTACTGATGAAGAAAAGGAAGTAACAATTGTTGGTGATGATAACAAATCAAAAGAAAGTGAAGAAGAAGCAAAATCTACAGAAGTTGTTGTCGGTGAAGAAGAAACATCGACAAAATTGAAACCAGTATATTCTCTAAGTGGAGTAAGTATTGGAAGTTTTCGAGAAGCACAACAAATCCAAGAAAAAATGCCATCAATATTTGGTCGCCACTTGTCAACTCTGTGGTCATTAATTCGTGCACCTGAAGTCAATATCAAGGCAGAAATCTCTTACTTACCACCATGTTCAGGATGCTCTGCTTGTTATGTTCCTAAACCAAAGACTACAAAATCTTCAACTTCTTCATCGTCTTTTTGGTCCTTATCTAGTTGGATTCCTAGCTCTCGTACTGTTTTAGCTGATGAGAGACAAAATCAAGAGAAAGAAGAAGACAAAAGTAAATTGTCCAATCCAAATTGTGGTATTTGGAATAGTGTATGCGTATCTACTTCAGAACTCAACATTCGTCCAGGATCTAAATCAGGGATTCTGGCACTAGAAGTTGGCAAGAGTTTATCTACATTGGAATTTATTTCAGAAGGAATGCGTCGTCTTAAAAATGGTCCACCTGAAGAACAAGAGTTGAGTCAAGTCATCAATTTTCGTGAAGCAGAAATCAAATGGCTCTCAGCTCCTTCTTTCTGCTCAATAGATTCGGAAGAGTTTGAGCTCAAGCCACTCAAAGTCAAAGTTTTACCACAGCGTCTCCATGTTTTTGTTATTTAGTTTTAATTGATAGAAATGTTAATGCAAAATACTTGTTCACGTATTTTTTAGAGTTGTAGAAACATATAATGTCAAATCAAGAAATAAAATACATTATTATCTAAAATTAGCCGTATTTTACTAGATAACAATATACTGATTTTCGAAGGACAGAAATTAATTCAAGTTATTTATTTTTCTATATTTACATTTTTGACTACTACATCCATCATTTAAATCGACTTTTCTACAACTTTACAGTGATTTTTGTAATTAGCTGAGAGACTAATAATTTTAATTATTGACAATAATTGTAGACTTTTTAGACATCGTTTTCAAAGTCAGCTGGATTCTTACGGCTGAGTCTGGCATGCTCCTTTTCCACTTGATCGTAAATAATGTATGAAATTACAAACGCTGTAGGTCAAAGAAAATGAAGAAAACGTAAATATCACAAAATAATCGTAAGTAGAAGATTTATTAATTAATAAACTTACGTGGGATAACAGTGAACATGTTTTCCCGAAATCTGCGAAAAGAATTTGGAATTCCTTTGGAGATAGCTCCTGCAAAGGCCTTTTGCTCATAAGGACTCAATGAGTACCAAATGAGACCACGAATCTTGGCCAAGTTTCCAAAGTGTACACCCATGTTCTTTAATTAATTAAGTAATTTAGTGTTGAAAAGAGCAAAGTGAACAATCTAAAAAAATATCCAATAGTAGTGAATTGACCAAACTTGAATATGTTGAGCGAAAATTTATTATTCATGATCAGAGAGTTTCGCAAACTTTAGAAGTGCGAGTGTATTGAATACGGTTTCTGTAGTATAAAAACTTGAGTGTGCCATCGATGTCCAGAAAAAAAGTTTTTCATAAGAAAAAAGAAAGTCATGAAAATAAAGAAAATAATAATTTTACATTTTCCTTTCAATTTTCAATAAACGGTTTCTGTCGTTTTAGAAAATAAATGATGATTTGTTTTTCATGAAGCCAACAAGTGAACAAAGTGAAGAAGCTCTAAAAGCTGCGCTCAAGTTATTCTCAAGAAGAAGTGAAGAACTGCCTGCCAACTTGAAATTCACAAATTATCAATGCACCATCATCATCATTGCATTGTCAACAGACCGGCTGCTGTGTTTCAGTCTTTGATTGAATCTTTTTTAGACCATCATTGAAAAGCATTAAAGTTGACTGTCTCAATTAGTACTAATTATTGTACTCAACAAGACTGTTTACTCTATAACTACTGTTAGTGTTAGCCTCACAGAAAACCTGTCAAAATGGTAAGCAGAAATCATCCATCAGAAATCAATATGCAATGTGAATTTATTATCCACGTGGCATTTAATAATACCTTTTTATTCTTTCTTCATCTTCAATTATTAGTGATTAATTAATTGTCATATTGTTTGTTGTATAGGTGAGTGGATTAGAATCAATGATTCGTTATGCTAGCCCGGTACATCCAGCAATTTTCCCACACTTGACTCTGATTTTATTGGGAATCGGGATTTTCTTTACTGGTTGGTTTTTCGTTTATGAAGTGACGACGACACCTAAAACTAGGGCTTTATTCAAAGAACTCCTTATTGCTCTTGTGGCTGCCTCATTTATGGGTTTTGGACTTTTATTTCTTCTACTCTGGGTTGGCATCTACGTCTAGTATCTACCATCAAACCAATGAACTCATCATTCCTGAATTAATTAACTACTACCATCAATTTTCGTCACTCCTATTAATCAACTTTAGGACTATGTGCAAAAAAAGTTTATAAAACTACGACTAAGAGATAAGAATTATTAAAAAGTTCATATAAATGTATGTTAGACTCTTCAAAGTATTCTTCTTTGTTCTTGTGTTTAAATAACCAATTCTACTAATAAAAAACCCATTACTTTGTTTATGGGCAGTTATCATTATACTGAAATAAAAAAAAATAAAAACAGCCAGAAAGAAAAATTCTATTTATTATTAATCATTGTATGCACATTATTATTATTATTAATTAAGATTATAGGTTCCACGTGGAAAAAATCAATTTGATGATGATGAATTGTTGATGATGTTCTCTGCAATTTTCTTCTTCTTCTCAGGGGAAAGTTGAGACAGTCAATTGTTCTCAGCTGACTTGGATAGAACATCTTACAAAAACCTGTCAATTTCTTCTCAACTTTTTTCTGATGACTTGATGGATTTTTTTCTTTTTTGACACGACTTCTTCATCATGTTGTCAACAGTCTAATCTTTTGTAATATAGGTTTTAATTGTGTGTCATTGAAATGCTACGAGGAGCTCGACTTGTCGAGTCACTTAATGACACTGTTCTTAGTGTCATTGTTGATGAGCCACTATTGTACATTGGGCCAAGTGAACAAGACCAAGATAAAGTCCTTGCTGCCAACTTGACTGGTGACATTGGACTCGTTTCACTTTTTGATGTGGACATTGACAGAGAAGTAATATAATATCACTAATTCTTAAAATTTGACTTTAAATAAGTTAATTTAATGACTCCATGTTATTTTGTGTAATAGAGTGATAATGAGGCAATAGCTGAATTTTTGGAGCAAGCAACTCGTCAAGCCCATGAAGCAAATCTCTCATCTTTTCCAAAACTGAATATTTTGGCTCATGAGCTAAAAAGTGACGAAGGAATTCTGAGACTGGAACAAGAATTGGTGCAACTAAGAGCCAGAGCTGTGCTTCGTCAATGTCGACAAGATTGTGAACGAGTTCAAGTAACAATGTTACCAGAATGGCTTCAGGATTCTAATAACGTGACAACAAAATCATCTGTCTCTCCAGATCTTGTGGGTAAATTAATTGAAGGAGTTAGAGAATCGACGAGTTTGAGTCACAAATTGGCTCAAGTAGCTGTTCAAACTGTTCTCAGATGTGTCCATGTAATATATATATTTTAATTTATACATTATTTAATTTCTATTATTTAACTAATCTTTATTTTAATAGGCCGAATTGAGGCCATCTTCAGGTGTGGGAAAAGAACTAGTCAGTTTATTGGAGCAACTAGAGCCACCACGAGTCATTAGTCAATTTCCAGACTTGATTGCCAATTCTGCTGATGTTTTTAATTTACGACAAATATTTCGAAGGCTTACTGAATGTAAAAATGATGAACAACAAAGATCTTGGGCTGTTCATGAGGATGAGGAAATGATTTTAGAGCATTTAGATAGACTTTGTGTCATCTTGGTTCGTCACCACAGAATAATTAATTAAATTTGCGGAATACTAATTGTAATTTTTTTAATTATTATCATAGTGTGACTCTGACCCAGCTGTATTTAAATATGTGATGGATAAAGATCAGTACACAAGTGTAGGAACACTGGTACTCTTTTATCAAATGGAAGTTCGATGGTCTATTCGTGAAAAATTATTGGATTGTTTTCATGTAATGTGTGCCATTGACAGCAAAGCAGTTTCTACATTTCTGAATTCGGTTCTTCCTATGGAACTTGCTCGTGAGGCACAAGAATGTGAAAAAGATGAGCCAAAAAGAATGATTCTTACGACAGCCCTACTAACAACAATTTTGAGTACTGGCGAACCTTTACCAACAGCTCTCTATAGTGAGTCTGACAATTAATTTGTTCTTTCTTATTAATAACAACTAATTCTTAATTTATATGTTTTTTTATTATTCAGACTACTTGGGAACTAAATTTCTTCACTTTGTATTTGAAGTGATTGAGTGTCCACCAGAGGAAGATGAAAAAATAACTGATGACTTTGTCAAATTAATTCTGGCTTACAATCTTCATTTCCCAGAGCCCAATGAAAACTTGACACTTGTGGCACTCAGTGAACGTGACAATGCTAACATCTTTACTCAAAAAGTTATTTATTTTCTCAATAGAGAAGGTAATTTATATACTACTAATTATTTATCATGTCATCAATTTGCTAAGACTAATTATATTATTTACTTTTCTTTTGTAATAGTGGATCCAGTGGTATCAATTGATGAAGAAGATGGAAAGAGACCACACTCAGTGTTAAAATTGAGTACTGATTTATTCTCATTAGAGTCAACGGCCGCCTTTTTCTATACTAATGATACCAAAGTTCTCATTGATATTGTAACTCGTTGTTTGACCGACTTGGGTCCTGGAGATGATGTTCGGACAAGCTATCTCCATTTGATTCGAGCTGTCATTCTTAATTCTAATTATGGTGAACATCTTCATCGTCAACAAGATTTGGCCCATTGCTTCTCATCTATTTTAACTGAAGAAGACTCTCTTGCCATTCCTGACCAGACACTCGTAAAAGAAATCCTTCAACAATTCCCTGATTACTTTGTCACAACCACTACAAGTTGAACAGTTCATGTCTAACAAAAAGTAGTAGAATCTCTCTAGTCAACATTCCAAATGCAATCAATCAATCCTCAATTATTCCAAAACGCACAGAAGACCGACATTTCACATAAAAACTACTTTCCATCATGGAAGCATAAATTTTTCCACAAATACATACAGAGCAACAATATTATAATTTACTGATGAGTGTGTACTAACTAGTTTCACGATAGTTAGCTATTATTGTTGTCATTTATGTGTATATACATACATATAGTTATATAGTTAAAAGAGACTAAAAAATTAATGCTAAATAGAAGACAAGACGCTTAAATGTAGACTAATTAATATTATAGAGTCTAATAATATAAACCAAACGCATAGTTTTAGAAAAATGCATAAAAATGTAAAAAAAGAAGTTTTAAAAATAACTAACTTGTGTACCATCATAATAATATATGTGGTTGTAATTAAAAATTGTAGCCTCGCAATGTAATTATAACTACTATTATATGTAATTGATGTCTTGTCACAAAAATTCTGATAGAAGATGAAACAAAGTACAATTAGTTGTAAATCCTAGCCATTGTCGTATACATGTCTTTAAATGTTGTTACCGTTTATCATGAAATAAAAAAAATGAAAAATGTTACTGTTATAGCCGTCACCAACCAATAACTTCTTTTTAGCAAAGCATCTTTTTATTTAAAACAATTTAAAAAATAACAACAAAAACTACATAACAATTTATTATAGTGAGCAATATCATATTATTTTTAACTTTGCTGTCAACAATAAATATATTTGAAACTGCCTGCATGAGCAATTCAAGAAGAAAAATAATAACAACAATAACTATAAAAACTTTTACTACTAAGTACTTAACAATTAGTCAACAAATAAAATATAAGATTTTTAATTAGTCTTTTTCTCATTATTAGTACTGTCACTTTGTGACGATACTGTCTCTGAAGATGATGAGGATTTCTTCTCTTCTTCAACTTTCTTTTGATCTTTTTCTCCTGAAGATAATTGTTGTCTCTGTTGAGTATTATTATTACGAATGGCATTACTAGTTTTTGTAAGATCACTCAATTTGACAGTTTGTGGTGGCTCCTGTTTCACTTCTTGCTTTTTCTTTCCATTTTGGTCGTTGTCTTTGTCAGTGTTGATAATACGAACAAGGATTGGTCCAGGATCTTTTTCACTGTAAGGTAATATAGGAACGAAACCACCTTCAAAGATTTTCGGTGGAGTAAAAGTTGTCGAGTTCAAATTGTGCCAAACTTTCTTGTCACCACTTTCATCATTGTCATTAGTCTCAAGAACTTCTGTAGTAAAACTTTGTAATGGACTTGGAGCAAAAGTACCGTTAACAATCTCTCCCTTTAACTCTTCATCACCAACAGCATTCAATAATTGTGATGAGTTGGTGGCACGACTTGTTCTTACTGTATTTTGATTGAGACGTGACAAGATTTGTGACGTAATAGACAAATGTTGTTGGTATTCTGCTTGATGATGTGGTGAATACTTTTGATTATTATTATTATTGTCACCAATGTTGATACGAATTTGTGGTTGTTGTTGCTGATGGGGGAATTGTTGTTGATGAAGATGATTTTGTGTTGACATTGGTGGCAAAGAAATAAAGTTTGGACTAACTGGTGTTGGTTTTGGTGGTTCAAAATGAACTTGATAGTTTGGTAACTGTGGAACTTTAGGTGGACCAAACATATTCTGAACGTGTTGTTGTGGTGGTGGCATCATTTGCTGTTGTTGTTGATGGTGATGATGATTTGGAGGAGGAGGAACAAATTGATTATTATTATTGATAACCATTTGTGGCTTATTAATTATATTATGATGATTTTGTGATTGTGGTGGTGGGGGAAGTGGAAGTCTCTGTTGATTAAATTGTTGTTGTTGCTCATTAATATTATTACCAAATTGGACAGAAATTTGTGGTGGTTGTGGTTGAGGTTGCATTGGTGGCAGTATATTATTATTATTCATTTGATTGAACTGAGGAATTTGTTGTTGTTGTTGTTGCTGGAATTGTGGAGGTGGTCTCTGTTGGGGAAATTGTTGTTGTTGTCCTTGCTCAATTCTAATTTGTTGTTGAAGTGGAAGACCATTATTTTTCATTTCATGCCATTTTTGCTGCTGCATTACTGGTGGCTGATTTTGAGTAGGTGGTCTCATATTCATTTGATGATGATGACCTGATGGTGGTGGAGCATTATTATTTTGATTGCCAATATCAATTACAGTAGACATTTGTGGCCGATTGTTCATGTTGTTATTGTTGTTATCTCTCAAAGGTTGTTGCTGCATGATTGGCATTTGCATTGGTGGTCTTTGTTGTTGCATTTGAAATTGTGGTGGAGGATTCTTTTGTTGTTGTTGTTGTTGTCCTTGATTTCCAATTTCAATTCTGAATGGTTCTTGATGATGCTGTTGCATTGATGTCATTGTTGGTGATGGAGGAGGAGGAGAAAATGATTGTTGATTGTGAACAAATGGTGGACGTTGGTTCTCTACAAATTGTTGTTGTTGTGGTCTTGGTGGATTTTTTTGTGGGCCAAAGTTAAATTGAAATTGTGGTTCTTGAACTGGAGGAGGAGGTCTCTGTTGCTGGAATATTTGTTGATTTTGTTGTGGTGGTGACATTAAAAAGCTTTGTGGAGCATTATTATTATTATTGCCAATATCAATTACAGTAGCCATTTGTGGACGATTGTTGTTATCTCTTGGTGGTTGCATAACTTGATGGTGATGATTATTTTGTTGTGGCTTTTGATGGACTTCAAATTTAAAATTATTTTGTTCAAATGATGGTGGTGGTAATTGTTGTTGCTGATGATTGCTATGATGATGATGTTGATGATGAGCTGGCAATGATGGCATTTGTTGTTGTTGTTGTGGAGGCATTTGAGTATTGTCACCATTCAAATTAATTCTAATTAGTTCCTGCATTGGTCCAGGACTAAATTGTTGTTGCTGGTGTTGTTTATTATTATTATTATTTTGTGGTACTGGTGGTACAAATTGTTGATTTTGTTGCTGTTGTTGTGGTGGTGCAGAAAATCTGACTGGTGCATGAGTTGTTTGTATTGAAGGTCTCATTCTCATGGGTGGTTTGTGCTCTTGAGGAGAACTAATGTCTACTACTGGTCTTGGGTTTTGAAGTGGCAATGTTGTAAATTGAATTACTGGACCACCATCTTCTGCAACATTATTGTTCAGAGTTTGTTGTGAAGTTGCTGGTGGCAATTGTGACACAATGCGAATTGGTTCAGGAATTGGTTTGCTAAGTAATTGTTGTCTAAACTCTTCATTTTCTTTCTTTTCTTCTTCTTCCTCTTGTTGTGGTCGTACTGGAAGAGAAACATGTGGTCTCTGTTGAATTCTTGGTCTTTGACTGACAATTTTAGCAGGAGCTTTATACTCTGGCCATTTGATTCTTCCTGGAGAACCACTGTCATCAACAAGAACTTTTTTCTTTTCTTCTTCTTGTGGACCTCCTTCAACTTCCTCAACCTTTGTAAATTTCAACAAAGTGTCTGGAATTGGAAAACGGCCACTACCACCTTTAGATGGTGACAATATTGTAGGAGGCTTTTGAGCTACTGGTTTATTTGGTCGAATTGGTTTTAATGGCTCTGGAGCTACCAACTTATTAAAATTGTCATCAAAGTCATCATTTATTTTTAATGGTTGCTGAAGATTGATAATATTTTGTGATGGTGTTTGTTGATGGAATTCTGGAACTTGTGGTAGTGGTGGCAATGGAGCTGAGGTTGTTGAACTTGTTGGTAATGGTCCTGACGTTGTTGTTGAACGAATTCTGGCATAACTAACTCTTTGTGGTGCTGTTGTTGTAGATTTTGGCCGTGCCAATAAAAGTGTTGGTTTTTCATATTCTTCTTCTTCTTCTTTTTCAGCATTCTCATTGGGCTTTCCTCCTCCTTCTCCTCCTTCACTACCACCAAGGAAGTCATTGACACTAAATCTTCCATGAGAAGAACTTCCAGCAGAAGAAGAATAAGGAGATGCTGTTGTTGGTTGACGATTATGGTTTTGAGTTCGAACAGCATTGAGCATCACGACTGGAGCATTTGTAGTCGTTGTTTTTTGACGACGACGAACGCCAGTCATACTACTTTCTTTATTATTATATTTTTCTTTTAGTAGTGTTGGTTGACCACCTGAAGAAGAAGTAACAACTGGAGCTAAAGTAGCTTCTGATTTTCTAAATGGTGGGAATGTAAAAAGTGAAGATGATGGTGACAATGAACTTTCTGTTGATGGTGATGACTCTTGATAAGGAATTTGTGGTAATGCTGGAGGAACTGAAATTTTTTCTTCTTCCTCCCCCTCCTCCCCAGTAAAAGGTAATGATGGTAATGGTGCTAAAGAAGGTTGTGGAACTAGGATTGGTGCCTCTGTTGTTGGTAGTAAAGGAGTACTGGTATATTTGTCAGCAGGAATAGATTCAACAAGAACAACTTTAGATGGGGGAATTGTCACTTTTTTTCTATAAGCTGGTGCTCCAGCAGAACTCAATGGACGCACTCGACTTCTTGTTGGTACTGGAGGATTTTCTGTAGTAGTAGTAGGTGCTGTTGTAGCCAATGGAGTTTTCTTAGCTAGTAATAATGATGAAAGTCCAAAGCGTTTTGGTACATGTTCAACCTGAGGTTTTTCAGTTGATAATGATGGTTCAGCATAATTATTATTATCAACTGGCGACGAGGAGTAGTCATCAACTGATGACACTACAGAAGGTGATGGAGTTGTTGGACGACGAACTTTGACTTTAACACGCTTGCGACCTTTAACAGCTGGTACCATTGTTGTTGTATAGAAGTCATTGTCACCATTTTGAGAATAACTGTTGGTGTCTTCTACATGTACTGGACTTACTACTGGAGCGACATCAATTTTTACTTCTTCTTCAACTTTTTCTTCAGTTCTTGATGGTCGTTTCCTCAAAAACTTTTCATTGACAACAGTTTCTTCATCTTCCATCAACTCGTCACCAGCAGGAGGAGGAGGAGGACTATTTTTGTTATCTTCAAGTGGACCAGCAGGTTTCATAGTCTCTTCACTCTTATGAGCCATAAGTGATGATGGGATTCTTCGAACGAAAGCTCCACTAGGAATTCTTGAGTTGACTTTAATAACTGAACTTACTTCTGGTGTTGGTGACAATGTTTTGTCAACAATGAGGTCATAATTTTCGGGCTCTGGTGGATTTGGAATTTCTTCTGATGTTGGTAATGATGATGAGTGATGACGATGGTCACCTTTTTGTTGGAAATATGTAAATTGTGATGGAACTTTGAATCGACGTTGAGAATTACTTCCAACAACAACTGATGGTTCGGCAGAAATTTCTGGTTCTAATAATGGTGACTCTTCTTCTTGATGAGGATTGTTGTTTTTCTTATTGAGACGAATTCTTGAATAGGTTGTTGTTTTGACTGGTGACTCTTTGTCATTATTATCAGTTTCATGTTGTTCAAGATCAGAAGTTACTGGAGGTGATACTGACAATGAGGGTTGTTCAACATTTGGTTTTCTAATTCTCAGTAAGCCTTTTCTTATTGGTAGTACTGTTGTCGACGAGTGCTCAGTTTCCTTTTCTGAGTGACTTTCGTTGTCATCATGATGCTCAATTTCACTTGGTGGTGGTGATGCTGATGGTTGCTCAACATTTGGTCGTCTAATTCTTAATAGACCTTTTCTTACTGGTACTGTTGATGCTGGTGATGATGAATGCTCAAGTTCTTCTTCATGATGACTTTCATTATTATCATTTGTGGTTGTTGTTGTTGGCAATGATTCTGATGATGGTAGTGGAGGAGAAGATGTAGAAGGTTCACTTGGTACAGCTTTTGATGATGATAATGAATCTGGCATTCTAATTCGACCTATTTTAATTCTTGGTTGTGGAGTTGTTGATGATGGCTGGATTGGAACTGGTTGTGGTCTCATAGAGCCAATAGTCTCAACTTTTTCTTGAGTGTTGTCTAATGAACCACCATGATGCTCTTCTTCTGAAGGAAGTATTGGTGCCAAAACTCCTGAGGAATCAGGAACTACAGTCAATAGAGGACGGGACGACAATTTTCTGCGAAGACCAATTTTTCCTACTTGAGCTACTGGAATTGTTGTTGTTGGTTCTGATGAAGATTCTGGAACAACAGCAACGGGAGTTTCTTGTTGATGATGACCAAAATTAAATTTTTTAAATGTCATTGCTCTTGGTGGTGACTGAGTCTCAACAACTACAGGTGGTGGAAGAGAAACATCCAAAACTTCTGGAGGTGACACTGGGACAATATCAACAGTATCAAGAATTGGAAGTTGAAGTTGAATTGGTGATGGGCCCAAATCCACTGCTGATGATGATGATGGTAATTTTCTTCGTTTCATTTTAATTGTTGTTGGTGGTGATGCTGGAGTACTTTTCTGTTCATGACTTTCTTCTTTTTCTTGTGACACTGGTGGTGGTGATGATTTAGTGTTGTCACTACTTTTATCTTGAGTTTTTGTATCTAAATTAGATGTTGCTTGTGTTGTTGTTGGTTTAAGTCCTCGTCGTCCAGGAGCAAAAGATCTGATCTTTGGAACAAATGTAGGCAATTTCGGTGACTCTCCTCCTCCTCCTGTCTTCTTCCCATCATTCTTATCCTTGTTGTTGTCTTCAGCATCAGTTGGTGGAGCAGAGGATGTTTCAGTAACAGGTTTTTCAGCAGCCTTAGTCACTTTACTACTCGGGACAAATTTATTAGTACCTTTTTTCGCATTAAAAGTTGGTGTTGTGGTTTTATCATTATTATTGTCAACATTATCTTTAGATTCTACTACTGGAGTCGTTTGTGATGGTGATGGTGGTGACGAACGATTGAATTTAGGTGCAACTGGTACATTAGTTCTTGATGGCATTACAATCCCTGATTTTCTTTTAGGAACATTAGCATTAGTTGTTGTTGATTCTTCTTGAGGTTTGTTGTTGTCAGCAGTTCCTTCTGATGATTCTTGTTCATTTTCCTCTTCTGGAGCTTTTCGTCTAAATCCAACTTTGGCTCTAGAAGATCTCAAATTTGATTCTGCTGAGATGAGTGGGTCACTTTCATCTGTGGTGTTATCAGTTGAAGGAAGATCGACATTGAGAGGATGAGAGTCAATGGTGACAACTGGTTCAGTTGCTCTTGAAGAAGAAAAACTGAGTTCTTCATGCTCTGATTTTTCAACGACACTGATCTGTAATTAAATGACCATGATTTTTTACTACTTTTTTCTCACATTGAAAAGGAAAAGTGAAAAGATTATTTGCAAAAGGAATTATTATTAAGCATATTTCAAAATATGTATTTTTGTTTCTATGAAAAAATCAGCATTTTAATGTAGGAATTATTGTATATAGCTTAGAGGTTCGTCATTGTTGTATTGGATGTATCTAAAATTAGATTAGTAGTAGCAATATAGCTACCTGAACTCATTTTATCTAGAGGGTACAGGTGAGAAAAGAGTTATAACAGGACTTTCAGTATATATAGTGAGTCCAAAATAGAAACCGAGTTTCTAGAATGCTAAATAGGTCACTTCTACCTGTCATCACCTCTTTATATATTACTCTCAAATGATGAC
This sequence comes from Oncopodura yosiiana, assembly GCA_009869805.1. Classification (NCBI taxonomy): domain Eukaryota; kingdom Metazoa; phylum Arthropoda; class Collembola; order Entomobryomorpha; family Oncopoduridae; genus Oncopodura; species Oncopodura yosiiana. The sequence continues at coordinate 13,414 of VCNE01002565.1, forward strand.
CTCAATTCTATTTCCAAACAGGAATTTCTTTCACACATACATAATATATGCATTTTGACTTCAAAATTAGTTCAACAATACTAATTTAGCAATTATAACTTACCGTAACACCACAACAGCGAACTTTATCAAAGTCATCACAAGGTTGAACAACTCCCAATTCTTTAATATCCAATGCACTCTTGCCATATATTCTTGGACACTTATCCTTGTCAACACATGGACACATAGAGTCTATATCAGCACCACTTCTAGTTGAAGCTTCTACTGCTACTGACTCAGTCACCACTTGTTGTTGCTCGCTTGTCACTGATGATGTTGGTAACAATGTTGGAGCTACTGGCTGAAGAACAAGCTCAATTGGCACTGTTTCAACTGATGGAACCATAAACATTTGTGAGTCCTCTATGACTTTATGCTCCTCAGTATGATGACGATCATTATTGTCAAGTGGTGGTAGTGATATTTCTTCTGCTTCCTTCTGAACCACTTGACGATCATTTGCTGCTGCTGGAATACTAAATACTCCAGTGAGAATTATAAGGAGCACTAGCCACAAAGATACTAAGCCACATTTGGCATTACTGTAACTTTGATTAGCACTTTTTCTCCTGGCCTCCATGTCAAAAAAAATTTTTACTAACACTACTTGCAATTAAGAGCACAGTAACTTCAAGTTTATTCTTCGTCTCTCATCACGAAATCTCAATTAGAGAGTCAACAACAGTTGTATGTGATCTGAGAGTTGAATTATTCAATGTTGAGAGTTGGAAGTTTGTTCGGAGACTAAAATGGAAATTGGTTTCGATGGTTGTAGCTGAGCTTTAGTTAGTTGAAAATGAAGAGAACAGGTAAAGGAAAGAACAGGATGAAATGACCTAAAATAAACTTAGCAAAACGTCCCGTTAGACTTTCATTTACTAGTTCATAGTTGAATTGAATGGAATAGAGGAGAGAGGAAAAGTCTCTTCTCAAATTCTTTAGTTGACCGACTAAGGGACAATAAGTATATTAGTGGACTCATGATTTCATCGCACACATTATTAGAGCACACTGCATTGTATCGTATACAATTTGTATGTATATTATACTTTCAAAGTGAAGAAGAATGCAGCTAGAAATTGAGGACAAGACAGAGAGAGAGAGGCCTTAGAGAGTGAGTCAACTCGTTTGGAATTAGAAATTAGTCAAAACAGAGTTTGTGAGGCGTAGGTTCAATAAATGTGGTTTAAATGGAAGCACTCCACTCCAATGCAATGAACAACATTCCTCAACAAGTCATAAGACTTAATAGCACCTAAAAGTACGAAGGTGAGAAGAGAAAAAGTACCGTATGACACTATAGGCTCCTTCATTGTTTACTTAAGAGTCTAAATAAGTAGCGAGAGAGCAGAACAATAATAATAATACAAAGAGAAAGCGCCTGTCAACAGTTCCGGTTGACACAAGAGCTAAAATTAGCTAATATCTATATCTACTTGTTTCTCAATTGAAGACCACCTTGCTCTAATCAAATATCATTATAAGTGACTTACTACATGACTCAATGACTTTCAATGAAGAGTTAAATAGACTGAAAACTAAATGACGTTTCTTAATTTCTTATATATTCTCATCAGCGTGGAAACTAATTGTATTATATAGATGAACAAAGTAGTTGTTGGAAGAACGCTATGTCTACATATAACAAGTAATTTGTTTTCATAAGTTCAGATGGCTTCAGCAACTCTTGGGCAAACGTCTCATCTCTTCTCCTTTAAACTTTTGATCTAATTGCCAGTCAGAGTTCTTCTTACCTCAGAGAAGGAAGAGTCTTAGGACTTCATTGTTTGATTGAATCGAAAAGGACCATCAGAGAGGATTTTGAAAATTGTAAATAGGTAGTATAGAGTAGGGGAAGAAGCAGACAGACAGAGACAGAGTTTAGCCATAATTACTATAAAATCTCTTGCACGCCAATGACATTAAAAGAAACGTTTAGCTTTTGAAAACAAGTTCAAATTCTGAAAGATAGAAAACTAAGGCTCAACTCTGCTTAGAGATTCTCAATTTCAATTCTCCAGTCAAGTCAAGTCGAGACGAACTCAATTTTATAAAATGTATTTTGTGTCACTGATTATGATTGCCATTGCGAGACGATGTGCACACACACGCATCATTTTCTTCTACAACTACATTATTAGAACAACGTCATTGAGCACCACATTATAATTTCAAACGTCTCACAACATCAATTTCCCACACAGCTTTTCATCTTCTTCTTCTTCTTGGAATTTTCTACAACTCTCAAATCTTTAGAGGAATATGCGTTGGTATATATAATATGTCATGTGTCCAAGAAATTTGTTGGTATTATTTGTTTACTTTTTTGTTTCCGTGTCAAGCGTCATCGTGAGAATTGTTGGCGTGAGACACACAAGTAAGAAGAAATGTCATATGACATATATATATATATAATATTAAGCAACAATTTTTTTTCCTTGGATAAGGATAAATAGTCAACATAATATCTCAATTGGCGATTAAATTAGACCCAAGAAAAAATTTTCTGTCTTAGCCTTGCTATCGCAATTGTTTGGCTGTCATCACGAAATGAAGACACGCTATATATAATAAACTATAAAAGTATATATGACGTCATCAGAGACAAAATTAGTGAAGGAATCCTTAGATCAAGAATTTCCTTATATAATTTTTGAAATTGAGTTGACCTTGCTTGCTCTTTAGAAGAATTTCGAGTAGAGAAGCAAATCAAGTTGTCTACGAAAAAATTTGCATGGGTGCATTTTTACAATTTTTGGAAAGAGAACATTGCATGCGCACCTTCAGTACAAGACGAAGGTATGTTATGTTAAAGTGAGGAATGAAAAGCAAGTTTATATAAAAAAAAATTAGCATGCGAGTTGAGAGAGAGAGAGAGAAATGTGAGATGAAATGAGAGCTTAACCATTTTCGTTTTCTTACATGTAATCATCTCAGCACCAAAAGGATCAATTGAGAACAATTAACTCAAAATCCTGTCTCTGCCTCTCTATGTGGCTCGCAGAGAATCAAAAGAAATTTTCAGAATATCAAATAACAACAACATATATATATATATATATATATACATTCAACAAGTTCAATTTGAAGTAGACTTGTATATAAAGTCAGAGAGTGTAGTGGGCAAGCAGAAGTTGTGTATCTCCAAAGCTAATCGCAATCGTAATTGTTCATAATATTATATTTAAATAGTATGTCTGCTGAGTTAAAAGTTTGTTTTTGACACGCAAACCAATTTTTCTTTCTAGTCCATATACCTTGACTATGTTATATTATATAGAGGAGCTATTATACTAGAGGAAAAAGGAGCAAAGTGAAAAAAATTTATAGAGACGACGGCTGAGGAGAACTCTGCTAAAGTCCGGTAGCAAAAGTTTGAGAACTTTAGAAGTGAGTGAGTGAGTGAGTTTCAATGTAAATATCTTAGCTATAGAAGAATCCTAATTCCTCACTTATTAATTTCTTCAACTTGACTCATCTTCACTTGCATGCAATCTCTCTATATCATCTTCTCCTTTTTTTCTAAAGAGAAATTAATTTTCAGTTCATCTTCTCAAGCTCATGTTATATACTCTTCAACATTCATTTCTATATAAATCACAACCATTGCACTTTGCCCCTCAATGGACTAGCCATATCGTATGTAATGCTTATGTAATAATGTAATGTTGCACTGATTTATTTGCCTATTCTCTAAAGAGAGTAGAGGAGCAGTATTGTGATTTAGTTTGTATACTCGAGTTATTGTAGCACCTCAGCATGATTACTGAAGAAGCAACAGAAACTGAGATTAAAAGATGATATTAGTGATTGTATGTTGTGTATTATATGTTTAGCTTGTTCTTCTCTCTTGTAGTACAGTGAATTTTTTTTGTGTTGGTAGCATTATTAGAAATGAGATGGTTGTTGGACAAGACGTCGATTGAATGCCGGTTGCAACAAAACGTATCATTGCATTAGTGCTGTCTCATTCTCTCTCTTTTCATTCAAACCTCTTTTCGTTTTCTTTCTCTCTGTGATGCTGGCTCACATATTTTGGCTCTTTACAAAATGTCAGTTTTCCAACTAAGGCGACATTAGGAATACATATATATATATATATATAGCTTTGGAAAATCAGAGAAACTCAGTCACCCAATTAAAATTACTTTTGGGCAAAATTCATTTCTTTTAATAATATCTTTTTAAGGTTATAGATCTTCAGATATAGTTCCAAGGTACAAAAAAGGTGATGAGTAAATTATAGTTTAACTGGAATTAAGAAGTGAGTAGAAAAGTTTTTCAACATTTCTCGTATCTACAAGATCAGAGTGAAAGAGTATGATGATGACATGACATATTACACTTGATAAGATGATACTCAGTTATTAGACAAGTGGTTTGGTTTGGTTAGCAAAGGGCCGCCTAAGCAAATAAGAGCTAATTTCATTCCTCTCTCTCTCTCTCTTTAAGTTTAAACTTTTTACATAGCAATTTTGAACAAGCTTTTCAATCTTTTTGAGTACCATAACTTCTTCACAAATCCTTTAGAAGCTCGTAAATGATGAGTAGTGTCAAGTCAAGAAATCACTTGATTTTTCTCAAGTGTGTAGTCATGAACCCTTGAAGAATAAAAAAAAGAAAACTATCTCTACTACAGCGGCACTAATCACTAACAGATATCATTCTCCTACCTTCTCTTCTATATAACCGCATGAGCTCAGCAATTACATTCAACTCTCATCATGTAAGTCAAAGAATTATTGTAGATTTAAACTCTAGCATCATATAGTCCACTAAACTCGTGGGAATTTTTATGAGATGAGAGATGACCTTTGCTTTGCTTTGAGACTTTCCAGACACAATTGATATGATTCCTAATATTTAATTTCAGCTTGTCACTTTCGTCTCTGTCAACTCAACCAAAGTATAGTGACTAGTTAATGAGCTAATGACTACCTTTTGACTTTATAACAATAATAAAAACGACTGATTGTATGACAAGTGAAATTATGATAGTTGAAAATGCATAGCTTCAATAATAAGGGCAATGTGAGACCTGAAAGTCTAATTAAGTACAAAAATCAGTGGACCCTTTTTCTACTTCTGTCCAAAACTTTATCGTATCATTTAGACCTAAGCCAATGTTACTTTTTGCACAAAACAAACTTTGACAACATCATTGAAATCTCTATCACATCACTATATATTCGTTATATATTCCTTCTAGCATATATAAAAGTCTCTAAACTTTTCTGAGATGACAAGTTATTGACAGCTCTACGTGAGATCATCATAATTTATTTGCCGTACTGCAGAAGCAATAAGTCTCATCTAACTTGGATTCTCATATACTCATCACCGCGTATAATAATAATAAGAGTAAAGTGTAAACTAGATGAGAATCGTGCTGTACAAATTGAGTTGAAGGGAGGATCATCTCTCTCTCTCTCAGTAGCAAAAGATTTGAATCTCTCTCATAATCCTGATTTATACCTTCCATCATCTCTCTTGTAGCTCATCATCCAACATGATCCAAAAAGTCGATCGCAGTGAGTTATGTACTCTTTTTTTTATACCCGTATATATCTCTCTGGTCAGCTTTAGGTGTGAGGTTGTTGGTTGAGAAAGAAGACCAAGTCCAAAAAGGCAAATTAGTGAGCGTGACTCCATCATAATCATCACACAGTCGTCGCTTTTGATGCTTTCCTCTTCTCTCCTTTAGAAGCCTTGTGAACTTGAGAGAGAGGAACGCTACCGTACAATTTGTAAGTGTAGAAAAAGGCTTATAGCAATGATACTTTACTCAGTAGATAAATTCCTAGTATAAGAAGAGAGCAATTGGCTAAAGTGAACCAGGACGATCGTGAGAAAATTGTAAATTGGACATGAGTAACATGAGTTTGAGCATGTAGCCCATCATCTCTCTCATGTCATGCAATATTCTTAGAGCTCACAAAATACTCAACTTAAGAAAAATGGGGTGAATGAATCTTTGCAACATTTAGAGCTACATAGAGCTCACATTTATATTTTCAACAACATTTTATGTAAATATGTATTTCGCATTAGACTTTTAAGATGACATACAATTTTACATTTGACCTAACTCGGTGACTTGGGAGACTCTATTAGGACGAAATTGTTCAAATGAAGAGCACTGAGAAAAATTCACAGACGTTTTTCTGGCGACACTACTAAGGAGAAGTAAGAGCAATTGGCTGTGTAAAACATGCCATGCAATGGGAGCAATTGAAATGATTGAAAATTCAAGAATCTCTCTCTCTCTGGCTAAGACTAAGTATCAATTGCTTGTAATATTATGTAGTGTATAATGTAGAGAAGAGAAGGTAGTAGAGAGAAAGAGATTTAGATCACGAAAGAAAAAGACGAGAAGAACATGAGGTATAGAAAGAATTTAGTGTAATGATACAGCGGCGCCTTATCTCCTAATGCTCTTCATCACATCACAATCTAATGCAACCAAAGTCCAGAGCTTCATCATGCAATCCAATGAAATCCATTTCTCTACATCTTTTCACAGTCAACACGACATGCAGAATAACAAAATGTTTGAGAACATTAAATTGTACAAAACCTTGTGCAAATCCTCGGCCTCCATAAACAACTTTTTGCAATTTTTATAAAAAGAAATTTCCGATGACTGGGATTAGAGTCGTCATTCATATGTGAAGTGAGTCTCAGTAAGAATTTACTTTAGTATCATTTAATGCATTTTTATGAGTGCATAAGAGTTGAAGATTCTAGTCATGCTTTCTCTTCAAGAGCCATATTCTGAGAATTTGTGTGACATCATCACATCTCAGCTTATCATAATATGAGACGCATGTCAACATTAATAATCTGATTGTACAAGAGATCCATCTTATAGATTCTCATGATTCCACCTGTCGTCTCAAGACTCAGTGGTCTCAGTCTTCTGCTCTTTTGATGACAATGTCAATGGAGCCAGGTGAAACTATGAATAATGATCATGAGGTTCTTATACCTCATAACAATATCTGGACACAACATCTCAAAGAGTTTGGAGTTCTGTTGAAAAAAGCTTCCGAAATTTATTCATTTTCAGAACTACTGTAACTTATGGTTAAAACGAACCATTTATCTCTACAATCTTAGCCATAAGAAGGGTACTTAATTTAATGTGCTAACTAGACCCTCTTTAAATTCTTAAGGGCTCAACAATTAGAAACACATTGTTGCTCTTATTGATTTTCTTGCTACCAATGACTAGTCTTATTTTTATTATTAATGGTCCTTAAATTTGTGAAAAGAAGATGACTTTGTAAATTATTGCTTATTGTTTTACACTGGACAAATATTTCCTTTAGAGTCCTTTTCTGTTTAGAGTTATTTTGATCTTTAAGAGTATAAAGTTGACTCAATTGTTTAAGAGAAAAGTGCTTTTGGTAGTTTATGAGCGTGTAATGAGAAATAATGACTGGCTAAAAACGATTGAAAGAGCAATTTAACTTGAGTTGAGAAGAAGAGGACACAGGACACACGCTGCTAACACTACAAATTTGTTATGCTTGTTTAGACGACGAAATAGAAGAAGAAGAAAAAAACAAGAGAAATCGAAGAAAAATTTGATATTAGTCTTAAGAGGAGCTTTAAGGTTCATCTCATCAATTTAAGCTATTGTTGAAAAGACACCTTGCCTTCACTCTCTTAAGTAAAGGCAGATGGAAAAGAAGATAGGATGAGAAGCACGCTTTTCCTATTCTCGGCTCATAACTCATTTCTTATAACTGCTTCGTTTTTCTTCCCAAAGCTCATAAAAAGATACAAAGAGTTGAATGAAGCAGGTGAGAAACAAGTCGGGAGCTCAAATGCTAATTTCACGGAAATTGAAAATGTAAACATATTCAGCAATAATTCTTTGGCAGGTGCTAAAAAAACTTTTAGAAGGTGACATTTCACCTGCTCATTGCCAAATCATTTTGGGTCGTAATTGCCATTCTCTACACACCTTTTTATCTTAAAGGCACTCCGCAACTCTGAAATCGCTTAACTACTTGTCATGAGTGTCTCGTGTTCAAAATAAATTGGAAGAGACATTATTATATGTACTTAGCTCTCAAGTGATGTAATTTATGTTTCTTTGCAGTTGCACATTATTACCATTGTAATGAGTTGAGCATTGTCAAGTGTCAAGTAAACTTTATTAAACATTTATAGAAGACATAAACAACATTTACCAATTTAGTTATATACATTACAGCCAACAGGCTAAATATATTTTGAAAGGCGTTTAGAGGTAAAGATAGAGTCAATGAGGTGCGCTTGAGAGTCATTAATGAGTGTGAATATGTAATTTGTGTCTATATTGACTTAAATGAACTAGCGGCCTATGTTACCTCTTAAATAATAATGACTGATTTAAAAGTAATTAATATAATTTACTTATTCGTTAACTTATTACTTCTCTGATCAATTCTAACTAATCTTAATTAGAAGTCAGCTCAAAATACTAAATTCGATAGATATACTATTGACACTAAATTTCGCAAAAGCATGACGGACATTAAACTCTTGTCTTGTTATATATGTTATAGATATGAAATGTCCTTTATGAGAAAACAGGGATGTTTTTGCCATAGCTTGGGACCTCAACTACAACAAGTGGAGTGGCAGGAAAGAGAAAAAGAGCAATAATTCTTGAGACAAGAAAACAAGGCTCTACATCACACACACATATATATATATATATATACTATATTATTCAATTCTAAAAAAGTGTTTATAGTGTGTTAGGAACACCGCAGAGAGATAGTCCTCACCCTACAGAGCAGAGGAGCAAAGTTGAGAGGAAAGAGACAATAGGCTGACTCCATAACACAGCTATAAATTACAACTTTTCTTAGCATTTACATAATGAACAAATGCCTTTTTGAATTTTCAATTCACAGTTCTCTCTTTTTCTCTCTTAGGCAAAAAAGCACCTGCCCTAGCCTGCCTGTATATGTAATTGAAAATTGAATGAAAACTAAGTGTCGTCTCTCTCTCTCTCTCTCTCTGTTTGATTCTTCAAAGAGTCCCAAAAAGTTTTTAAAGTAGTTTCCTTCTTTTCTCGGGCGTTGTCTAATAATTATCAACAGTGGACCAGAGCAACATAATAGAACACGACTCAAGCAATTACATTTTCTTTTAGGCGGTGTTTCTTCCTCAAAATCGAAGAGAACAGTGATGTTAATAGCAAGCAACTCACTTGTTCTCTTGTCTTTTGTCGCTCTTCACTTAAAAAAAACTCTTTCATTCAAATTTTCTTCTGGCCACTTTTTCCTCTAGCTCTTATAATGTCACATTGAGGATGCACATCTTTTCATTTACATTTTACATAGTCCAACATCCTTAGCTCCTAAATCATTGCCAATGACATATTGGTTTTTTAAAAGTACATTCATCCTCTCCTTTTCTTTCTTAATATGAATTACCGTGAAACTTGAAATAGTAGCCAAGCTCGTGTAGCTGCTTAGTTTGTATCAACAAAAAAAAATTGTCAAGTAATTGAGAAATAAAAGGAAGAGACATACTATTAGCCTACTATATACGAGATTTAGCTCTTTGATTGGGATTGATGAGCAATTGTTTTTATCTGAAATAGATCTCTCATCAACTCTCAATGAAGTTTTTCTAATCAGACGCCTTTCTCTACAAAATGAGAATGTCATTCAATGTTCCCCAAAAAATTCAACAAACAACTGGGCCTATAAAGACAACGACAATGACTCACTCTAGCACTCTGTCTCCTCATCATCATCTTTACTACTAAAAGCTTGGAAATTACATATAGAGTATCTATCAACAACTTAATATCATCATCATCATCTCTTCTTGTTTCATCTTTGAGTCGTTGCGCCAGGCCAGGGGCTGCCCAACTCACTCAATTGCTTAAAAACTTTGAAGCATTAGAAGAAAAGGGTGAGAGAGTGAAGACTTTTTTCTCTTCTAAACAGAGATAATGATAATGAGTACATTGAATTATATGCTCATTTTCCATTTAGTGAGCTATATTTATTTTTAATGGAAGAGTCATAAAAATGTGTATAAGGAATTGAGAAATGTTTGCAGTTTAGCCATAGTTGGATAAATCAGATTGGAGGAGAACTTTGTTCATTTTGCTTCTGTGGCGGCTTGAGAGAGAGAAAAAAAAGTCGTCGTTCTCACTTTTCACGTCATGTTCAACATCTTAACTCATCTTTACTTCTCTAATGCATTAACATGGGTGGCTCATCTCATCATTCGTCCTCGTCGCTTAATGAGATGACAAAAGTTCATAAATGGTGACTTCTCATTGGACGTAGGATGAAAGCTTTAAGTCTACACAGCAAATGAAATTCTGACCTCCTGCTCAAAAAAAACATTTTACAGACTGGATTTCCAAATTTATTCAAATGAACTATTTGTAATGAGCCACAAAAATAATTTGGCTAAGAAGCAAAAGTAATTGCCTACTTGAATAGTTTTGTATTTAAGTAACCTAAGTACACGAGAGATGTTTTTATTAACAAAAGTTGCTAAGAGAGTCTACTATAACTCCACTCTATCTTATCTTTATCTCTTTTACATGACAATGAGTTGCTAGTTTTTTTTTAAAGAGAGTAGTAAGCAAATAATAAAAGGAGATAGAAAAATCAATTTTATTTCCTTTTTATGACGACTCACACACAGTAGTAGCAGATTACGTACAAGAAGAAAAAGAACATCCCACGAGAAAACAGTGTACAAAATGTCTTGTAGCATTTTTTAATGTAGGATGCTAAAGGTTCGTAAATACACACACTAGTGTATCCATTAAAGTTATTAAGAGCCAATGTTGTAGTATAGTGTTTTACTATTGCTCAACATAAGTAAATGGAGCTAATATATTTATTATATAGAGTATATGGACAGTAGGAAGAATGAGAGAGCGTTAAGATAAAGTTGAGGTAATGAGCCCATTAAAAAGCATTTGCAAAGAAGTCTCTATAGATTTCACTCTACTGTCGCAGCTTAAGTCAGAGAGAGAGAAAGAAGCCATAGAAAAAAAAGAACTGATCCAGTAATTAAAAAGAAGGCCACAGTTGCTTATGACTACTTAGCATCTCGTTCCTTTATGTCTTATCTACATAATGGACTCATTGTAGACAGAGAAGAGAAGAGGAGAAGAGAAAAATGCAAGGGGAAAAGAAAAATGGCTTATGAATTCAAGAAGCATAACTAATAGTCTTGTTTTCTTACATAGCTCATATGAACATGAGAGGAGAAAAGTGCACTATGAGTAGTTTTAAGTGTCGATAAAATGAGCAAGTTTGCTCGTAGCCAGCTTAATGTAATTAGAGCTGGAGGAGAAGTTATATGCAAGGGAAATATGAAATCAAATCAGTGTGTGAAAAAACTCTACTTTAGTTTATGAGAGACGGGAGTACTATAAGACGATCAACACTCGTTGTGCATATTGTTTCTGACAGGAGAGCTCAATTACAAAAACGTGCTTAGGCAATTACGTTCATTTTTTCTCTCTCTGATTTGATTACTTCTCACCTTTATACCTCTTTTTATCCTTACGATAGTGCAAAAGTAATGGGAGATGAGAGAGGAAAATGGTCGTTCGTAGAGAACTAAAGTTTTTATTTCCGAGTCCGATTTACACGAGAAACTGATTAGTGCTAAGCAATTTAGATTGTAGAAGGAGAAATAATAGAAATAGTAAAGTACGGGTTGAGTTATTTCCTACATGGTTTAGCCATGTACTTAATGGCTCTTATGATTGTTGTATATGAGCTCATTGTATTATTATTACTATATTATTACAGCAAAGAGAAAAAAAAAATCAGGTGACATTGTATATAATGTGACATGCAATAAATTATTAAGTAAGAAATCTTTATTGAGAACATGAAGAACTAAAGCTATATAATTTCAATCCAGCTTTTTTATGTGCTATGAGATCCACTGCAAATTGAACTGTTGGTTCATTCCATATAGTTTTGATTTTGATTGACTAACATTTCACAATATTGCACAATGTTCTTCATTGCGTGACAACATTGACTATAATAGAGATAGGAAAGCTGAATTTTTGTGACAACTAATGGTAGACTAATTTAACTCAATTTTCCTCTCTTCAAATTTTAGGAAAGAAGGAGAAACAAATAAAAATTGCACTATTTAAATCTAATTAGATTTATCATGACATCACATGAGAGTGAATCGAATAGAGTTGTTCCCTTGAATTGTCTTGTCATTCTTAAGAGAGCATTTTATAATTGGCCTTTGGCTTGGGGCACAGTGAGAAATGATGATTGAATTAGCAATTGAAGTTAAGAAAAAAGCACATGATATACAATCTCTATCTAGTTTGTAGTCAATTAGCCTGTGGTTAGAAGATGAGTGAAAAATTTGTACTTTTTTGTAACCAGTTTTGTCTTCTGCAGAATCAGTTTTGCTATAAGAAACTTTTGTACAAGTTGAGCACACAGGAAGTGAATTTGAGTGAGAAATATGTTATTAATTTAAAAAGCCAGGCTGGTCAGAGAGAGAGGCAGAATAGCCCATAATTATTATTTTATACTGCAACTCTTATATAGTTCTCTTCCAAAACATTTAGAGTAAAAAAAAGAATACTCATATATACATTTACGAAAAGGGTAATTGAGTAGAGAATGAGAGAGGAATACTAATTGCATTTGTATTGTTGTGTCACGTCATTCACTCTCTGGTGTAGTAGCAACAATGCTCCACTGAATTAACAAGTTATTAGCTTATTCACTTTTTTTAGTTTTATACCACAGGACTGAGAAAATTATTCATTTAAGGGTAAAAGATTCACTTGAAAAAACTGTCATATGCTACGTTTCAGCAGCTAAAAGCTAATGGGTGAGGCTTAAAGAGGGACAACAATGAGAAGCATTGTTGTCGTCAAAAAGGTTTTCATGATGACAAGAAACGATGAGTACAAGGCTTTTCATAATAATAATTATGAGAATGAATTACATATTGATGAGTGAGCTACACATCACTATAGACTCTATGATTCACTCTACTCTCCGTTTCTATTAAAAAAGGTTCGGTTTTTCTTTCCAGGTAGATTTACATGTGCTACTTTATACTGTGAAACTTGCAATAGTAGCCTGAGAATTTTATCTCCTACTTAACCGTGAATCTATGTCTTTTCGTTTTCTATTGAAGCTTCGGCTACTACTACAAGTTTTTACGGTAAGTCATCTACTACTCTTCATATTACATATTAGTAGACTAATATTTTTATTGCATTATTTATGAGATGACAGAAGAGAGAACAAAAGTCAGTTACAAAATGGTAAAAAGCCCATAACTCTTTTCCGGCTCATTGTTGCTTAATGAGTTTAAGTGTATATTTTATGAGTTACTATTTAATTTCATGTGTCATCATCATCTCCTCTCTCTGTTGTATAGACTTTTGAATTAATTATTAATTGCTATGAGAAGCATTGCCTTACCGTAAAAAACAAGTGAGTCTTGAGCTAAGTAGCTCAAGACTCACTTTAAACCAATATGAGTAAATGGTAGCTGTAGCATAGGCTCTTCTATTGCAAGTTTTTTACGGTATGGTAAACGATATTGTATCCAAATACAAAGCTCCACCCTTACTCACTGTAGTAGAGTATTGTCTCTAAACTAAAATGCAAATTGATCTAATTGTAAATGTAATCTAAAGAACCAACTGCTGTAGACTGAAAATCACTCATTCATGAGCTATATACTAGTTTACAATGCAATGCTATATTGCTCGGTCGCTCCCTTTTTCCGCTCATCACAAAAATTTGACTTGTCAACTAATAAAAACACAAGTACTAAATAATAATATTTTAGTCTTTGGCTCTATGTACGCCACCACTTCCTGCCATTATGAAATTAAGAGAGCAATTAGCATATTGATGATCTCTCACATTCTCACCTGTCTCTCCAAAAGCCTATGATGCTATTCTTCACTTCTAATTTGATAGCATTTAAATTGTAACTCTAATCACTGACTCATTGTTAAACGAAGAAAAACGCACACGTCGCTTAACTTAACTCTCTGCCTTCTGTCATTGTCACCAGAATTGTCATCTTCAATTCTATCTTAACTCATTAGGTGCTCATTGTTCAAATCTTGTTGCTCTCAGATGACAATTATGGCCAACAATCAAAGTCATTTAAACTCTTTTTTTTCTATTGTATATCTCAAGAGCTACAAATCAATATCAAAAAAAAAGTTCTAAAGACGAGAGCCACGATTTTTTTTCGTCTCTTTCTAGCTGCTACTGTTTAAATGACAGTAGCATTTTTCTAAAGAGATCATCAGATCAGATTTAAAAAGGTGACAAATGTCGATATATAGTAGACATGAGTCAGCAAAAGAAGCCTTTGAACTGATTAAGCAACTGTGATACTCACACCGTATTAAGAGTTGACACTATAAAATCATGATGTGAGCATTATAGCAATATAATTTATTGATAAGATCCATTATTTTGCACTGGGGCATTGTGCTATATAGATTAGAGAGAATAGAAATATAAAAAATGGGATTTTGTGTTGAGATGCAGAGCACGAATCGCTATTTACGTAGAAGTGGAGCCCAAAAATGACTACAGTGCTCTGAGTCAATTATCTCTTGATAGACAACACAACACAGTAAATTGCAACAATTTTTTTTCTTCTACTATGGCATGCAACAACAAGTGATCAAGTGTCTATAGACACGAGAATTGTTCTCTTCATTTCTTAAACTTATTTGTCTTTCTCAAGTCTCTCTCAACAATTGCAATTTGCAAAAATGGAGCCAGATGCGAAGCTATAGCATAAAATAATTCACATAAATTGCAATAGGAGAAAAGACACGACTAGAAAATCAAATGCTGCAACAGGAATGGATCATTTTTCAATTTATGAGTTTGACTTAAAATAGTTTAGGAAAGAAAATTTAATGGGATTCTATAAGAAACTTCTTTATGGGCCATTTCTGTGCTCAATTTGTTTTTTTTTCAGAAAGTTGTATAGTCTTAGTCACATCATCAAGTTGGTTCATTTTTGTTCTTCTTGTGATGTTGTGAGTGATTGAGAGGATTTGAAGAGTTGAGAGAGTCGTGCTCAGTTTGATGATGAAGAGCTCATGCACAACTCATTCAAATAGCCGTTTTGTTTCTTCACAGATTCTTCAAGTTGGCAATGCCTCTCATATAGACTAAGAGTGAGACTAGTTGTTCCAATTACAAACTCAACTCTTAACTTTATGTATATATACCATCATGCAAAGAACTAATAAAATGCTACGCTAGACTATTCACTAGTCTTTTCAACTTGTTTGCTAGACTCTTGTTCATTCTCTCCACTTGACTCTAACGTAAACTTCCTTGTTCATTTCTAAAGCTATTACAAGGAGCTTTTAAAGTCTAGAGAACATAAATTGGAGCCACACACGTTGCTAAAAATGACATGAAAATTGCTACTCTTCAACTCTCTCACAGTCCGTTGACTCCTATGAAAACTAAAAATTAAACAACCATAGCGTAATTCTTCTTTATATATTATGACTCTATGTAATAGTCATATGATTATATATATATGTACATAGTGATTGATTCTATGTATAGTTTTTCTCAACTCATGCTAATAATCAAAAGAATTACATTAGCTAACATTTGTTGTCTCTACTCAATTTCTTTTCCTCTTGTTGGTCAAAAGGTCAATCGGCTTAAAGCATTAGGAGCAACTCATCATCATCATAAACTATCATGTCAACAAATTCCTTCAGTTGAGTCACATTGTGATGACTCATTCATCCATCATCTCTCGTTCATGTCAACAGTTTATTTCTCAAATGTGCCTAAAGTAAACAGTTTGATTAGCATAAGGAGCTTATAATGCTGTGGCTTTAAAGAGTTCGTCAACTGAAATAAAAAATCTTTATTGCTCTTGTTTTAAATTGAGAGAGATGCAAACATGTGTGATGAGTGTCTAAGTAGCTCGAGCTCAATTTCCAAACTCCTAAATGTTTGTTTCAATCTTAAGTCTCATTTGGAATACATACAATATATATTTATATTGGTAGTAGTTTAATAACTACGTTTCAATTTCATTGATTTAGTAGTGCTGTAATACTTTCATGTCCTCGGTTTCAATTTTTAAACTCAAGGTATTGGTTTGGTATATAATAAGAACTCACAGCAGTTATATGTAATCTCATTGAAAAATTGGCAATTAACTCATCACATATTTTTATATGACTCATATTTTCTTATGTTGATGACTTGTCAATGACAATAAGTTGAGACAGAATCTATAGGTAGTAGAGCATAAGACTCATAAATAAATAATGTCTCAAGGTACTTTCAGTTTTTAAAAATAATATATATGACTATGACTCTAAGAAACAAATTGAGACCTTTGCTCCTGCTCTAGACTAAGAAGAAATTTATGAGAATTGACACTTGACACTCAAAGAGGAGAGAGAGACTTAAGGAAGTTGAAAAGCAATAGGGTAGTAGTAATAGAGTAGTAAAAGACATTAGAGTGATTGGAATCAGTTGTAAGAAAAAAGGTCTCTTCAGAGTGAACAGAGTTATTGGGCTATGCAGGAAATGATTTGAACTTTAAAATACTTTAAAACACCTTTCTTCATAAAATCTTTAGTGGCCAGAGTTGCTGTTGGGCTCTGAGCAATTTAGAGATGGAATGATGAATGCTACACCTTAGCCAATGTAACACGGCTTAGCTCTTAGTGAGAATGAAGAGAGTACTTGAGAGCTGCAGCTAATGGATAGGTTACATTGTGAGAAACTAATGATGATGCGCCCCTTAATTACCTTTTTCAGCTCCTTTGCTCTCTTTAACTTAACCTCTTCTTCTTCTCTTCCTTCTTATCTACCAGAGAACTAGAATTGAATTATTATTATCCGATCTCGTTTGACTCGGGCCGACTTTTAAATACGACTTTTCCAATGCAATTGACAGAGTGACGACACGACAGTTAGTTCACTATACAGAGAGAAGATGAAGACTCTATAGTGGAAATTCAATTTAGAAAAAACGTGTCGCTGTGTTGTTCTTGGAGCAGACTCTCATTTCTTCTTCTTGTTATTGTTGTCTACCTTTTATGACTTTTCAATTGAGAGAGAGAGAGAGATGCTTTAGAGTTGAAGAGGGTGTTGAAGAAAAAGAAGAGATCATCTCATCGACTAAAGTGCAATAAGGCATTTAGAATTAAAATGTTTAAGTTAATTACTCTTGTGCTACATGGCTCAGTGTAATTAAAGCACATTAAGGGGATTCTAACATCAAAACTCTTTTATGAACTCTCTTTGAATCTCCTGGAAATTTAAATTAAGCTACAAACTCTAATAGGAAAAGAAAGATAGGAATTTGTAATGCCGCAAGTCATATGAAGATGAGAGCTCAACTCCTGTCTCAATTTTTAATACGTAATCATATATTGACTATATATATCTCTCAGCCATAAGCTATATACTTATTATATTTTGATGTGCTTGACTCTCAATATTTTTCAATCTTTTCACTCAGTGTTCTGTTGATGCAAGTTTTGGTAACCACGATTGGCACATTTATCAATTGTCACTTTTTTCCCAGCGCTCTTGGTAGAAAAGAAAGAAGTAGCTAAGGCAGATAGCTATTGTTCCCATCTGCTTTTTTCCTCCGTCATCAATATCATCTGCCTACGAAAGGAGAGTTTTGACAGTCAGAGCTCAAAGACTCACCAAGAGTCCAATAAATAATCTCATATCCTCAACAACACAACCTGACCATCATCATCATCATCATATCACTAACCAAACCACTGGCATTGGCATTGCATTCAATTCAATATCTGTCATGCCATACCACACAAAATTAATTTAATGATTTCCTTAGCTTCTTCATAACTGCCTATGCCTTCACTTCTCAGTCAAAAGAATAAGATACGTCACAAGTTATTTATTTGGGCAATGTATCTTCTCTCACATTCTTAAGACTTGCTTTTCTTATAGGTTATTCCTGAGTATACAGTAAAACTTTTAAACAACCAAAATTGGTTTGAACTCATTGTAGGTAGAGGAAGAATTTTTTTTGCAATTTGCATTGGGACAAGTAATGTGCATTGGTCACACTGTGTTAAAGCATGAGCTCTCTTGTCCTATGTCCTTTAAATGAGTTCATGGTGGTCTGCTCTGAGTTCTTATGGTCTTTTTGCAATGTCAGCTGCTGTTGCTACTTTTTCAATTCAAGTGTCATTTCTTGGGCACGACTTTAGAAGAGTCCTTTCCACACTTTAATCCGATGACAATAGCTTTAGTGGTTTGGATTGAAGACTTCGTGCAACTCAAGTCTCTTCCGCAAAACTCTTAAAATGACGACAATTTTTTCACTTTGGATGACACTATGAAAAAAGGAGTTGAATACACTATTGAAATGATTAGCGTTAGCTCATTTATTGTTTTTAGCTGTAAAATTGAGGACGGGCCCAAATTCCTCAAATTTTCGTATCGTCGCATTTTCTTAAAATCATTAGACGAGAGAGCTAAGCTAAAAGTTTAAACGTTCTAATGAAATGTAATGATAGTGTCTTGTCTTGTTGTCGTGTCATGTTGCTAATGTTATAGTGTGCATAATGACATTAGAGCGAAAAGGGAGTGGTCAACTTCAACAATTCTTCTCTGTTGGAAGCCGACAGGAGAGTTATAGAAGGAAGAGCATGAGGTCAGGCTCAAAAACCTCAATGATGACACAACATTCATTCTTATATCTTACATCATCATAACGTCACTCTCAATTACACTTACAATTATATATATATATATATATACCGAAATAACTTAAATAGCATTTAGTCTTGCGATGCCCCCATAACTAAATTTGGTTACCTATATACAGTAGCATATTTCGTGAGCTAGAGATGATGATGATGGCTTTATATCTTTTTCCCTTGGTTTAAATCCAAGGAGCTCATCTCTGAAAGGAGAAGCGTAGATTACACATCATTACGCGACATTACATGTCACATTACTCTCTTATACTATCATGATCCACATATCATCATAGTGTGAATCTCTTCCTTAGATGAGATCACGAGAAGTAAACTGAAGATAAGCCAACGGGGCCTAACTCTAATAGCTTGTGTGGAGCATAGAAGTATGTAATGATGATGACACTCAAAAATATAAAATCTTGTCTCCATCATTCAGATCAATAAGCTATATATCATATGTGGAGAAAAGAGGTGAATATCTAAGTAGAGAGACAACTCATCATTTCCTAAAATGTAGACTAGGAGAGAAAAATGTACAGCTCAATTTTCTTCACTGAGAGAAAAGAGTCATTAGAGTAAAAATAAATTTAGAGTTCAGTGGCCTGAGACTATAAAGCTACACAATTCTGTCGGCCTTTTGTTTTTAGACGAGTTAGGATTTCACGATCATCTTGTGATGATTGTAATGATGATATACTCAAAGAGAGAGAGATGATGAGATGTCAATAGCTCTGCTACATAATATGGCTAATGGCCCATTACATCATGTGTACACTGTGTGTATAGACAATACGCAATCTTAGACTCTGTATAGCTGAGTGAATTGAATTGAGTCGGCTTTTTTTCTCTCTCTTAACTCTTCATTTAACTTTGTGAATTTTTACCTATAAGCGCTCGCTATTCCTACTTCTTCCTAATGAGATCTTTAAATTATCAACTATCATCTTCTGTCAAAAAAGCGACTCAACTTTCAATGTCAATGACTACATTAAGTTTTTTCCTTTTGGCTATTGACTCCAAGCATTTTGAATTTATAGACTTTTTAAGTCCCAAAAAAAGATTCGCAATAATCATTTTGACTCATATTTAAAAAAAAAGTCTCATTCCTGTTTATAGTGTAAGGACGGGAAAAGAAAATGGAGAATATGATGATGATGAAATTGGCCGAGTTTGTTGTAATGTAGTGAAGGAAGAGTGTAGAGGAATTTCAAATAGCAACAACTGTGTATTACAACAAGTATGTTATGATGATGGTATGATATAAAAGTGTGATGGAGTCTGGCAGTCGAGTTGGAGTCAGAAGTCTACAACTGTTGCTCTGACTCTCTCGGCTAATAGCAATAATCATAATAATAATTGTCATTGACGATTGATTGAGAAGCTATTGAGTTGCATTGCAACTTGTGTTCTAAGCTAAACTATAGGCAAGGCAAACACGTTTGTTCTCTCTGGCTTCTTTTAATCTATGTATGTGTAGCTATCGAGTGAAAAACGATGGGAAAGAGTTAAGGCAGCTTAGCATTTAATTGTAATGGCGAGAGATAATCTAAGTGTAATGGTAGGGTATAATGGAAACTAATGCAAGGCTCAGGCAACTATCACTTCATTTTTCTCTTTTTCAACTTTGTAACTATTCCTTCGTAATTCAAAATCTAAAATAGACAACGGATTGTCTTACACGCAAACAAAATTAGTGTCTGAAATCCCAAGCAAGTTCAAATTGTGACAACCAAATTGGCTATACTAGTAACATTATTGAGTCACCAGTCCAATTGGTCAAGAGAGACGAAATAGTGGAGCTTTTTATTCTTACAGTTGTAAATTTTTTTTAATTGTGCGTTCAATTCCTACGACATAGAGCAAGAGTAAGATTACAAGTCTCATAAAGATTGCCAGTGCTATTATTGCTGTTGTATATATATATGTAGTTAGTTAGGTTACACATAATAATATTACATGAAGCTCATTACATGATCTGCAGATCCTAACAAATGTAATAGAAGAGAAATAAAAGAGAGAAGCTTTTGACTACACATAAAAATGATACAGGCAGAAGAAGAATACAATGAATGTACACAAACACACGATGAGCTCAATGATGCTCAAACAACACTTGTCCATCCATTCGGGAGATGTTATTGTGTCCAGCATTACAACATGTAAAAAAATTACATTCGACACATATATATACATTGTATTATATAGTAAGAGAGAGAGAGAGAGAGAGAGAGAGAGAGAGAGAGAGAGAGCTATCTTTAGAAGACGTTGGTGCTACGAAAGAAATATTTGCTTTATTCTTCTTCTCTTCTTTTCGTGGTCCATTCTTCTTTGGTTTCTTTTGATGAAACTTTTTTGAGTTGAGTCCATTTCTCTTTTCATTTGCAAGCAGTCCTTCACCTTAGTATATTACATAATACCTAATGCACCATTACACGCCAAAGTACAATGACTACAGATTTTCTATTTGAGTCTAATATAATAATATATGTATCCTAAGCTAGTCACTGCTTACTTCTTTTCTCCACTCAATTCAACTCACAGTCTCTATTGTCAATAGAACTAGAGAGATACAGAGAAGAGAGAGAAATGGGTGATGATGAGACAAGACTGACATCATATTAAAAAAAGTTTGGTGCAATGATCAGCAAGTTTTTAATATTATTAGATTTGTACCATAAATTAAGGTTACAATGGCTAGCCTAGAACTTGAGTCTATTTGCCAATTTAGAAATGACAGTCTTAAGTTCAGATTTAGCTCAAGTCATATAGTAAATTCATTATATACCAAATACATCAAATATGTTTAATAATGTCATTCTTAGTTTACGGTAAATACAATTGCAACTCAAGACCAAAAATTTCCATTGAGTCCTGCATTTAAATTGATAATTAATTAACTGTCAATTAAATCAACAATTATTAATCAGACTCTAAAGTTCTTATCAATTGCAATGTGAATATTTCAAGTCTCTACAATCTCTCGAGTCTTAAATTTAGATTTTTACTACCACCACCACACCAGTAGTATTTTTGTTGTGATCTTCTGTAGTGTAGGCTACTGCTGCTCTACTAGAGTGTCAGAAAGGGTAGTAAAATAAAATGGTTAGTAAACATTGTAGTTTAGTGTAGAGAGAGAGAAAAAACTTTTGGTGGATAATATTTAGTGTTGTCTGTGGGCGGTGTTGGCTGCTCAAGTGCAAGTTGAGACTAAGCACACCTCCACTCAGCAACTCGACGTATAAAGCCCATTTGGAGTGGCTAAGAGTAACCAATCCAATTCTCTCTTCACTCCAACTCACTTTTTTTTCTACTTCTTCTCTCTTCTTCTCAGCTCAGAATTGTTGTCAAGCTACAGGAAAGTTAGAAGATTCGATGACTCGATTTGTCATTTGAGATCAACTTCAAGCTTCAACTCAATGGAATCTCTCTCTCTCTAGTTAATGTATACACAATACGTTAAGTTTTTTTTATCCCAAACTGGTAGATTAGAAAATAAATGTGTGGTCCTAGTCCAACCTTTCAATCTATTGCCACAACCCTTTTAGTATATAATACAAGAGAGAATGAGATGCTCAGAGCAACTCTTCACACTAGGAGCTAACTCAAAGTTATTGTTCCCATCAAGATATAAGAGAAGTATAGAGGTATATAGAGAATTGTGTATGTGATGCTCACTAAGGTATATTAGTGCTTAGTGCTTGCTCAGCTCTCAGCTGCCTTCAACTGATATGATAGGAGAGACAAACCAACAGAAAAGAGATTCTACCTTAAACTCTTTTTTAACTTGGCCAAGTTAAGAGTCAACTTGCACTGCACAGATAGAGTTCAACCTTAGTTGTTTTTCTCTTTAGTCATATTATCTATCCTATGCTAGTGTGTATAGTGAGCGAAGAAGAATTGTGTGTGTGAGTTGCTCACCAGCTCAATAGTTGGTGGAAGATCAGAGCGAGAGCACCAGATTAAAAAGAGCAGAGCATCTGAGCAAACATATTCATTCATAATCCTGGAAAAGTTAATTGCCAATTGGCTCTTAGCTCTTCTACTACTAATTTGAAACAAGAGTTGTTGAAGACTTGAAAGTTGGGATTATATTGAGACTTTGGAAAAATAAGTCTTGTGCTAATTTTGATCTACAGTTACAATTGTATTTTCCAGTGAACTAATAAAGTGACATAAGAGTCATAAGAAGCTCTCAATGAGGCTATGAAATAGTATAATTAGAAAAGGCCTCTGTGAGTAACTAAAAAACCCTGGTGCCGCCTCAATTCTTGTACAATGTGCTAGGAATAAATGCCTCAATGGTTTCTAATGAGTGCAAATTTAACTTGATCTCATTTTGAGTGTGCAGTGCATTTTTGTCCAAACTCTGAAAAAAGTCAAAGTGAGAATAAAATAGTAGAGACTTAATTTTTAACTTAAATAATTAAATGGCAGTGGACGCCTGGTGTTTTGTAATCTAAATGCCGATGGTTGTGGAAAGTACACGAGGGCCAAGTCGGCTTCAACAATTAACCACCGAACATAACAACAATAATAAAAGACATTGTTGGGATATGGATTTTCCTTCACAAATTCCAACATCAGCCGGTAACTACTTTAAATTTAATTCCATAGCCATGAGTTATTCAAAATTGATATGATGCAATGAGAAATATTATTTATTCGGGCCAAGAGCAAAGCAAACAAAGTTAGCAATAATGATAGAGAGTTTAGCATACAATCACTCTTTTTTTAAAAAAAAATTATCATATTGAAATAGAAACTAGAAAACTTTCATAGCACATTTGTGTGAAATCGAACAATGTCACACAGATATGAAAAAAATGTTTTTCTTGTCTCTCTCTCTCTCTTTATATTTTATTCAATATATAGACAACAAATACAATGTGTAGCTCAACACAACACATAGGCAATTCCATACAAAATAATACATAAGCTCATGTTCAACACAATTGTCATCTTTTTTCATTCTAAGCTATTTGCATACTATCGTCAATTTGTAACATATAGATGATGAGATTTAAAGATGAAAGTGAGTCAGAGAGAGAGAGAGAAAAAAAAACAGAACAAACAAAATAGAAGAAACACTTGTGTTTTGAATTGAGTTGAGCAACTATACTACTCTACCATTGACAAATCATAGTGACGATGAATCCGTCTCAGTTGACAAACAAATGCGCATTTCAAATACATACAAATTGATGATGACACACTATTATACTAATACATTTCCCAATTGATTTCAGGTCCAATGACTCCTCATCAATTGAGAGACTTGTACGCTGCAGCAGCCATTGCTGGGAGTGGTGGTGGTGGCACTGGACTCAATTCTGCAGGAATTGGCTCTACTAATCCATCCGGTGGTAGTGGTCCACTTCATTTGAGTAGTGTCACTCATTTAAATCCAAGAATTCTTGACTTGTCACCAGTTAATGCTGCAGCTGCATCACCACTTCGCTATGGTCTTCGCCCTTATGATCTCGCTCAGCAAATGTTACAACATCAAGGAGCTGTATCCAAATTACTTGGTGAGTCAGTCCTATCCTCTCACTACAACTTTTTTTTTAAATCACAAGTTCATTTTTGATTAAGCTTAAAAGTTAATGGAAGATATTGAATTTAAGATTGGAGTAATAGAAATGGTTACAAATACTTAAGTTTTCACGGTGGCTCTTTTCAAACTGTTTAAAAAAATTTCTAAGCTAAAACTCTTATCTTTTGAATTACTCAATTTAAAATCAATTAAGAGTCTTTCTCGTCTCTCCTATCACTAGAAAATCCCTTTGCTCTCTTTTTTTTGTCTTCACATCCATTTCTTTGCTGTTGTGTAGGAAAAAAAACTTGTCGCCTCGTCTCATTCTGTCTAATGTCATTAGCGTCTACTATACTCATCGATGGTCTCTCTTCACTTCTGGAGAAGGAATTTAGAGAGCGGTAGAGAAAGGAGAGCAAAAGGCCAATGAGAATGACGACACTCATATTTTTTTCTTTTAATGCTTGATCTACACTCCATTACACTAGATACACTTTTTAGCTCTAGCATTTTTCCAGAGTAATTAATTACTCAATTCACTCCCAGGCTAAGTAGCTCTGTTTTTTTTTCTTGTGACAGAGTCATTGAGTCGTTCAGGTTGTCACAAACTCTTGAGAGCTGAGAGTTTCTCTCATCGCCTCTGTGAGTGTAAGAAGATCTAAAGATCAGGTTATCAATTGAAAACTGTGTGATTAGATGAGATTGATTCTTCTCAATGCTACGTAACATATATAAAAAAGGAGCAGAAAAGTTATCAAGGAAGACGCATAGGTAATAGTGCCGTTGGCTCATTGTAGAGTTGCAATGTTGTTTAGTCAAATCACAGAGAGACTATATAAGAGTTGATTACATATAACGTAAGGGAGAGGTCCGAAAATGTGTTGTGTGAGTCTCGTCTCATGTAGAAAAACAGGCTTCGTCTTCTTCTTCTCATAGACTAATCAATCAATTAACTCATTCTTTTCCTCTCAACTCTATATTCTTCCCTATATGTTCCTTCTTCTGATTGAAAATTACTCTTGAGCACTGAGTATTAAGAAGAATTATTGTACAGATTATACCTGTTCTCTCTCGTCATTAGATATTAAGCTTCATGTCAATCACTATTTTCAAACGCAGCAATTTATAACCAAAAAATTTCTGCCAAAACCTTTATAGCTTTTTATCTTTTTAAAAGTAACACTTGGTTGATCTAGAAGAATATTGTGGGAGGTCATTTATCGATGGAGACATTAGTTTTTTTCTGAAGAAAAAAGTATCTCACTTTTCCATATTAGCATTGAGCATCTGCTGTGTGAGAAAATGAAGCTCTTGGGTTGAGTAATTATTTTTCTATAGTAGTTGACATCCCAAATATCTTAACCTTTTTTTGCTATAAAGACTGAGCAAGCCCATTGAGTGCTTAATGAAAAATTCTCATGGAGCACTTAATACCTTATTGGCTTTAGGAGTGAGACATCATTGAGAGAATTGGAGCTATCTTAATAGTTGTGAGGAAAATGTGAAAAAGCGTTTTATCGAAAACGACACGATAGAGCGTTCGTGTCACATTGGATTGGAGAGGAGCATATAGGGTGTGTGTGTGTGTTTAGGCTTAGGAAGAAAATGAAGAAATAAATAAAGTTTTGTCTGTCGGCCTTCACTAAACTTTGTAGAAAGATAGCTCTCTCTTGACTTGAGCATCATTATATATACTCAGAGTAGTAGAGGACCATTGACAATTTTTAAGTCAATTCAATGGAGAGTGTATATAGAAACTCGATTGGAATCAAGTTAGAAGTCAACTCTTTGGTTGCGTCTAATGTGGATATTGTCTAGTTGTTTGAAGTGTAGTCATGAGCGAGTTTTTGGTCAAAGTGCGAGTCTCTTGGCTCTTATACTCAACATTATTTATGACTTGATTTAAGCTCAAGGTGAGATAAAGTGAGCTTAAGTAGTTTCTTCTTCTTATGTCTCTCTCTCTCTCTCTCGGCTCATCTCTTGCGTGTGCAACTTGGCCCCAACTTTTTAACTCTAATAGCTCAAGATTTGTTTCATCACTTTATAGTACAGATGAGACAAGTCACTAAAAACCTATCACGTTTCATATTATATGATCTTTATAGTTTTATAGACGCAATTAGTATTAAGCTAGGCGCAAAATTTTAAATTTGCATTCGTAGCTCTAGCTAGCTATAAACTTTGTCTTAAGAAAAAGTAGCTCTTAAATTTATATTAGTTGTGCAGTCAGAGTGGCACCGAAAACGAGAACAGAGAAAAAAACGTCGTACTTAAAATCAGTTAATCGCGACAAGAGATCATCTCAGATGATGCAATTACAATTTAGTGAGCATCTCTATTATTCTTCTGAGTAGCTCTCACATCTTTCTTAAGACTTTTCTTGTATTTTATTATAGTATTGACTCTCTTGTACTTTTTTAACTCGTCTACTTCTCTCATCTTCTCTACTCATCTCACTACACTACACTTACACGGCTTTTTTCAAAACAAACGACGACGACTAAGCAACTCTCTTAAACACTTTTCAATTTATGGACAAAGCATGTTTTCTGACTTGGCCAAGTAATTTATGTGCTCACTCAATTAACTCAACTGAGAATTGGTCTCTCTCTCTCTCTCTTAGCTCTGTAATAAAAACTAAGCGTGGCTTGACTCTCTCTCTCTTACGACACAATTGACAATTCTCACACCTTAAACCTGATCTCATCTGTAATTGTAACACTGTATATATAAACCTAACCTCTTAAATGTATAATGCCCAACCAGTTTTCCTTACTAGAATTTAAAAGCTAAAAGCTCATAACTGACGACAAATTATTGACTATTAAACTCCTCTATTTAAAACTCATCATTTTTTTAAACCATAACTTTTTTTGCCAATGTGTGTGGGCTTTATTATCATGACAGCTTTCATAATTTTATTAATACTTGAGCTATCTGTGTGGCGAATGTAGCGTTGCGAACCGCGCACAAGTTGACGTTTAACTCAATGGTCTCCATAAAAATTCTCTTGCTGACAAATTGAAAAATGAATATGAATTGAATTAAAGATTCTCTTTGAAGCGAGGCGATGAATAGCTCAATAGTCAATGATATGTAAACCAGTGAATGTGGTCACCTCAGCTTTGCTTTAAGACGTCAATGAAGTCTAAGCGTGTAGTAGTGGATTTGGTGGTTGAATGAGCAGAGACAAGTATTGAGGATGACATGAGAGAAGAGATGATTAATGATGGTTGACAAATGAGTAGAGAAGAAGCGAAGGGACTTTACAACATATTATCATCCCTTTAGCTACTACTGACATTTAGACATCTCGTATTCTCTTCTCTCTCACCTGTTGTGATGTTGTTACAACAAGTTGTATATGTTGTAAAGAGACACTAAAATGATTTGTCACCTTAGTTTACTTTGCTTACAGAAGTAAGAATCTAATGTATATAATTTTTTTTTCATTGCAGGTTCTCTGCGACCACCTGGAATTGTAAGTCTTCATTTTTTGTGACTACTATTTATATTATTATTACATGTATATAAATTTTTTTAGATTGGAGGGAGCAAGCCTAAAGTTGCAACGCCGACTGTCGTAGCAAAAATTGAACAGTACAAGCGAGAAAATCCGACAATTTTTGCCTGGGAAATAAGAGAAAGATTAATTTCTGAAGGTAAGCTCAATCCTAATACTATAGGTCATATATATAGTCTAGAAGATGCAACCCACGTAAGGTTATATGAGCTCAATAAAATTGTAAAGATAGACTGTCCATAAAAGACAAATGAGTTTTATACTACAAATTATATGTGATGAGGATTTTTTTTACTAGTGTAATCAAATGGTTCAATTAGAGTGCATTTTGTAGTGACGCATTTATGACTCTGCTTACACACTTGATCACTCACTGATTATAACTCCAAGCAAGGTGTTGCTCCTTAACACTTTAAATCTTAAAAGTCAAACGTGAACAATTAAGAATTCAATCTCTCTTGTTAACAAATTGCTTTAGCTTTTAGCCAGATTTGGCAACTTTCAGATGTTTCATAAGATTTTGTCCCAATCAATAATATAGTTGAGAATTGTTTTTACTCTGTCTCTTTAACTTGTTGATTTCATGTCAATGTTTTTTTTCTCCTTTGGTTTATGTGTCTGGACGAAAACTCGGGCTAACCTCAGATAGATATATCTGTAACATGAAAAGGTTAGGCTGAGAACCATTGAGAAATAAAAAAGGTAGAAAGAAAAAAAAACAAGCTCAGTTTGTTTCTCTGTTTTGTGTTTCGATAAACGATCTTTCCAATGTCGTTAATTTCGTCTGAGCAGAGCAATAAAGCCCATAATTATATGAGACTTTTACGACCCATTAAGCCAGTAAGTATCCGACTCAAACTTTAACATTTTTTTCTAAGCTACACTTTTAGCATCTTACATTGTTGCAACTCTCATCTCTTAAACTAAAATTTTAAATTTTTTAACTCAAAACTTAGCCAATTAGCCACTGTAGGAATTTGCAAAGAATTAAGTCGTCTTAAAGGAGAATAGGAAAAGTAGAAACCAATAATAAATCAGTGAAGCGGCATTTAAAAGGTGTGGTGATTTGGTTTCTTGTATTATTGCTTCATTGTTGAAGCACATTGGTTTCATTGTCGAGTTTAAGGGAGCGGCTCTCTGGTCCTGTGACACACGGCAACAGAACATGAAAGGTGTTTTAAAAGTTCACAACTTCAAGACAGAGAGAGAGAGAGAAGTGCAACTCGATAAGCTTTTTTCAATTGTACATATCTCCTAATGATGAATGTCTCTTTCAATTTCTGAGCTAAGTCAAAAAGCCGGTTTTCTCTTCCTCACAAATAGAAATAGTATAGAGAGAGAGAGAGAACATCTAATGACAACTTAATATGCACACAACTTCTCTTAATTGATCACCATTCTATATAGTATAGGATTGAGGTTTTGGCTGCATACGTAATTTTCATGAGTACAATTTGAGGATAGGATTGAGGTTTTAGAGTGTGTGGGGTGAAACTAGGAAAAAAAAGCTAATGGAAGAACGACGTAAGGAAAAAAGGGAGTTTTTTGTCTACGAGTCAATATATTTATCGGTTGCTCCATGTAAATTGAATCAGAGTGTTGTATATCAGTTCCACTTGTCAAGTTGAGTTTGTAAGCTGCCCTGTCACATCAATGCTTCTAAAGTTTTTCTATCAGATTTTGACACTATAGTTCGTTTATGCTTTACTATCGATTCTAATTAATTATTAAAATAGTTGCATTAGTTATGTTTTAAGTTAAGCTATAAGAGCAGTTTTAATGAGTTGGTTAACAGTCAAAACATCTTAAAGAGATAATAATACATTTGGTGTAATGTAGACTCAATGTTGAAATATATTATGCAAAGATGATTTAAAGATTGCGTGTCATGTTGCTTTTCTTAGTTTACTTGTGCTTCTAACTTTTGCTACTGATAATGAGTAGGAATATTTTACTCAGTGACAATTGTAGGATGAAACTCATAAAGTAATAAAACCTAGCGTCATGTTTCAAATCAATTATTAATATCCTAACTCAACATCTACATTAAAGCTAGACTCTAGGAATCAAATCAAGAAATCTTTTTCAATCTATATATATTTCATTTACGCACGCAGTTTACTTAGTTTCTTTAAAGTGGAGCATTAGAATAAAATTTCAAAATACCGTAAAACGTCTATGTTGGTATCTAAGATGAGGCTAATTATAAAAGTTCAGAGTAGGGTACTATTGAAAGTTTTACGGTACGCTAAATTTCCTCTATAAAGAGTTTGAGCTCTGCTATAAATTAGATATTTACGTTAGTTCTAATTACATAGCTTCTATTGCAAATTGAAGAGTGGAGTTTAAGGCGAGCTCTTTTTCCTGTCTTTTTGGCTCAGAATTGCACCTGTTCTGTTTCAAGAGTTAAGTGCTCTTTTAAAACTCCACTACAATTATAGAATTTTAGTAGCTCATAGAGGAAATTCAGAATTGCGAAAACGTAGTTGGCAAATAAAATTACTCTCTTGGTAAATTTCTCTTCTTTTTTGGCTAATTGCTCAAATCACTGTCTGCAAGTCAAAAGTCAAAGTTTGTTAAAGGCTACAATTAAATCTTAAGAAATAATGTTTTTCTTGAAACTTTGTATATAGTAGTTTTAGCTCGTAAAAAGGAAACATATAAATATTTGACATGACATGACAAGGTAGTAAAAAGTGAGCAATTGTTCTCTCCTCTCCTTTATATATATATATTTCCACTAAAGTTTTTTAAAACATTGACTCTACATTTAATAGCTTAGGCCTAAGCACCTAACTAGCTAACGGCCTATAAAACATTGTAGAGAAAAAAAATGAACTAGAACATAAGAATATAAAAATGGTAACAAAATCTTTAAGACCTCAGTAACAATTTTCAACTCAATAAACTTTTTTTCCAAGGTCGAAAATTTTCGCGATAGTTTTTTCAACAAGTTGAAAAAATAAAATTTAGTTTTAGAAGAAGATGAGAATTTGGCTTGAGGGGATGTTTGAATTAAGAGTCCATTGGCCTCGCAGATTAAATTATGAATGCTATTTACTCCTTATTAGACGAAAAAGGAGGCTCACTCTATTTTTTTTACTGAGTCTATTTTTAATTTGCTTCTTTGGTGCTTTATGAAACTCAACTCGTGACCAATCAATTGTAAGAGTTCTCTATAAGCATCTCTCATATTTCCTTGCCATTCACCTCTATATACACTAAATTATAAATTAGCTTCACAATAAGTGTTTCAAAGTCTAAATCACGGCCATTGAATTAAACTCATATATACAAGTCTTTTCTCTTACGGACAGAAGAGAAGAGAAGAGGAGTGAAGGGAATAGAAAAAAGAGCTTTTGTTCTAAAAATTTTCTTCAGACATAGACTAATAGTGTGTTAGATAAAGAGAATTAAGAGTAGCGTACAAAAGATAGTAAAGGAATGTTATTTGCATTGTAAAATATAAACATGTTGGAGTTTTTTTATATTCCTCTTGTCTTGACTCATCTCTCTAACTTTTTTTATCTAGTGTTGGACGAACTAATTAACTCAGAGTAAGTTAGTCACGTTGGCCCAATGCAAATTTTTTAGCTTACAATAATAAAATGAGGTGATTTTAAAACCATTGAATTCATATGAAAACTAAACCAAAGTTGAAAACTTTTGCTTTGAACCTCACTTATGAGTACTCTCTGTGCAACGTTGGCTATTGAGAAAAAATGATAGCTTCATCTTCAATCTTGTGATTAAGAGAGTTATGCGAGATGATAGGTTGTATAAAATGTGAAGCTTTTATGTTAATGTTGTTAATTGCCTTTAGTTAAAGCATTCCTTGTCGCTATACTATATACGCCCACGCCTATACAACATATATATATATATCTACTTATATATCTCACGCTCACGTACCTCAAGCCAAGCTACAAAGTGCAGATTATAATATTATAGACTCGTAGTGGAATTGAAATTAAAAAATAGTGTTATCTTGATGTGTTCGATTATGACCTTCCTTGTGAGATAAGAGAGTAAGTGGAATGAGTACTCACTGGCAAATTTTTGTTGCTCAACAAAATTATTAGAAAATTCTTCCAACTGCTTTCGAAAAACTATATAGTCTCATTTTTGCTAATTGCTCCTTCACTCATTTCTCGACACTTGTGCCATAACATATACCACCCAGTTGGCACTGTACACAAAAACGAGATAAGAGAAGGGGAAAAAATGCTCAAACTCAATTTAGTACTTAGTCACAACAAGTTGAAGACAGGGAAATGTACTAAGAAATTTTTCAAATGCCTTCTACTTCAAAATTGAATTACTCTAATAATTAGTGCAGCCTCTACTCATTGGCTCACTTGACTCTCTTATGTTAAGTTGGCTTAAGACAATTTCTCATTAAGATCTCTTATCTCCACAGTTAGAAATTTTAGACTTGGCTTTCCAACTGGGAAACTTTTTTTTCTACCGTAAAACTTTGAGTAGTAGTTCATGGCTTAAGTATAGCCAATCCAGAGTTTCTCTTAGACTCTGAGGATATACTAAAGTTTTACGGTAGCATACATAGTGTTTCCTTGTACTCTGATTTTCTACTATGAGAGCACCCAAAAAGAGTTAAGAAAAGGAGCTCTGAACATGAAAAACATGACATGAAAAAGCATTAAGTGTTATGTAAGTGGCAATTGTTATCTGAGCTCTCTATAGAGCTTATGTAAGTTGTTCTCCAACTTGTTCATATTTTTATGCACGAAAGAACGAAACGAAGCTCTACGTTAGAAAAGTTGTTTACGATAACTTGAAGAAGAAGTGAAGATAGCTTAAGAGACGAGGAGAGACTCACAACTCGTTGTTAGTTCTCTTGGAGAGTAATACATAATTTGATTTACGATGTGAGGTGTGATAATGAAAAGCAAACGGTGTGTGTGGCTTGCCATTTTTTTATCTTCTAACCACACAACTACAACAACTCAGACCACAACAAGAACAGAACATAACACTAAACTAACTACATTTGCTATAAGTATAGAAGAAGAGATGGATTGTTGAGATTGATGTGTGTAATGGCAATGTAAAACTCATCAAAACTATTCAGCAACGTATGTGGCATTCACCACAGCTCATTCCAATGCTCATATCGCAATTCTAATGGGAAAATAGACTCACAACAATCAGTTTAGGAGCCGACAAGTGATATAAGGATATAGTGGGCTTTTTTAAAGTCATTGGACTTCATGCTGAGAGTTGCAATTGAGCTTTTAACTAGTTGGAATTATTAGCTCTTAAAAAAACACTGGGCTCTAAAAAACCGAGAGAGTAAATAATTGCTAACGAGGCTCTTGTAGTTTTCTCTAAGCTTTAAGGTAGCTTCTAAGGTACGCTCTCTCACTTTACCCCCGTAGTTGTTCTCTCTTGAGTTAAAAATTGTTAGTAGGAGAAGAGAATGAGTTAAGCTTTTGTCCACATTTGTTTTGTGTTGTTTTACTATACTACTTGACTCTTATTGTAGTTTCTCAATTGACTTTAGCAGAGTTGTAAAAAGAAAATTGAGTTTAGGTTGAGAGGATGAGGTTGGCAAAATCGACTGGAGAAAAGGTTTAGTTAGTTGCTCAGAGCGTATGAGAGAGACAGGTGTGAGGAGAGCCATTAATCAAAATTAATGAGGTCCTCTTTTCTCTTCTACTCACTCGTCCTTCTTCTCACCACGTAATAAAAACTCTCACCCTTTCCTTCTCTAATGAAATTAATCCAAAAGAAACCTCACTCTTTACTATATTTGTACCATTTCTACTCCTCACTTAACTTTTTGTAAATAATACTCAACTCACACCTTCCACTCAATTCCTATATATAACTTCCTTTAGCACCTTCTACTTTTACTATGTCATCTAAAGCCAATACTTAAACAGCCAGGAATGATCCATAAATATTTCTTATGATCAAAAGTGACTCGAGTTTATTAAGCTAAGAGATTTTCACTGAGCAAAACAAAAAGTAAGCTAGACCTGTTACAAATTGAATTTATAACGTCCCATTGCAATTTCTCCAATGGGCATTCCTCTTTTGATGATTGACTTTATCACCCAATATTATTATTCAAAAAAAATTCAATTTCTTTCGTTCTAAGCTGGAGGCCATTTTTCTCACAGTTGATTACTCTCTGCAATTTTATTATTACTCCCTTTGACTCACTCAATTAAGTGTAGCTGCATTGTTGAGCTTTATTGTCGTGCGTTGCTTGGCTTGCCTTAGCTTCAACACTCATGAACATCAATATCAAATTAGAAGTGAAGAGAAAAAAAAGAAAGGAGCTAGTTAATAATAAAACATCATCTCATCATTATCACTATCATTATCATCATCATCACCCAAGCTTCTTCATTACATTATAGCTTATTATGATTTAAGCAACTAAATCGCCCAGCTAATAATAAACCTTTTGATTACTAATTTTTTTCTTCCTTCCTCTAAGCTCTCTTTCAAGAGTTAGCAAAAAAAAATCAGAAACATGAGTTTGATGAGTTGAGATAAAAAGGCTTGTTTCAATTTGAATTTTTTTCTCTGTCATGTCACAATGTGTCCAATGATCTGTAGACGTGACAAGAGACCTGAGTTTTAGTGTAGACAGGTGACATTGTTGAAGTGATGTCAATAGGTAGCTGTCATCGTTTCTTGGAAAATTTAATTTTCTCTCTCTCTTTCCTCTCATGTCAACAACTTTTACAAGTTACGTCACATCTTCAGTTTTGATTCCAAGTTGACAAACTTGAAGTTTAAGATGACCCAAAAGAAAAAAATGAGAAAGACAATAGGAAACTTATACATGAGTCGCATTGCTAATTCTAATGGGCAACAAGACAAGTTTCTTATTCAATAGTCTCATTCAACCCCATAGTAAATAATACTGTATATAAGAATTACATTTAAGATTGAGAAGAAGAAGCTTTT
>VCNE01002566.1:0-19724 GCA_009869805.1 Oncopodura yosiiana
AAGTTTTACGGTAAATAAACGTCTCAGCTTCTTAAAAATGAGCTAAAGGTACTTTGTGAAAGGTGTTAGTCTATGTGACATGATGACAGGGTAAGAATAAATGTATAGTGTTGAGCTTGAGACAGGAAATTTGTCATTTGACACGTAGACAACTACTAAGCTATTACTTATAAAAAAACATTGCAATTCTTTACCTCTATATACACACTGTCGCGTCGTCAAAAGGTTTGTCTAAAGTAGATTAGTGAAAGTGCTATGCATTGTACTTCTGTAGAAAAAAGTGCTTTAAGAAAAGTCAACGACATATACCGTAAAAATACTTGCAGTAGTCTGAGCTTCTAAAATTTAGCTTACTACTTAACATTTGGTCCAGAGGTTTAGAGAGTGTAGAGTCTAAGAGAAGCTCAGTCTCTGTTTCCCCACTCTCTTCAATGTGGGCCAATGGGCCTGAGCTCTAAAGGAGAAAGGCTCTGTTGTGGGTTATAGTCTTGTGCTTAGGATTGCTTTAGAGCTAATGGCAAACATCCCAACATTTTAAAGTCCTCTTGGCTACTATCTCAAGTTTTAGGGTAGGCTATAGGCTACGGAAGAAGGGCATTAGTTACATTCTAGAACATCAAAAGATAATTTTGAGTCGGATGTTGAAGAAAAATTTCACAACGTTGCGTACGTTCATAAGTCACTGTTATTTCAACATAGCTTCAACTCTCTTCTTACATTTCTCTACTCTTATTAGATATAAGAATTCTTTTCTCTCTCACAGGGACTAATTTTTCATATGTTTTTTCTTCTTTTTTTCCACCAACCATTTTTTCTTCATTTTCCATTTGCATTGTTAAGAGAAAGTTAAAACCTAGTCTACAATAGTAAACCCAAAACTCTCATTCGTTTACATTTGTATCTCCAATTTCGTTTGCTAGGGGTCGAGATTTCTAAGCTTATGATGCTATATGAATTCGCTATGCTCTCTATAGCAGTTTCCATATAAGATTAAGAGAAAGCTTAGTTAACTCGACTTCTAGCAAAAAAAAACTAAGACAGATAAACTA
Source organism: Oncopodura yosiiana (assembly GCA_009869805.1). NCBI lineage: Eukaryota > Metazoa > Arthropoda > Collembola > Entomobryomorpha > Oncopoduridae > Oncopodura > Oncopodura yosiiana. Next base: position 1,050 of record VCNE01002566.1, read on the forward strand.
AAACGCAGTGTATTTTAACTTTACTATTGTAGACTCTGCTCTCTCTACCTCAAACTCATCTTTCACACAATTTCTACTCATGAAGAAAAATATGAACTGGAGTCTAATATTTATACTACGTGTAGAGTTTCTTCTGTAAAACTTTTCTCTCTTCATCTCACATATTTTCATAACGAAGAGAAAGTCTCTCCTTTGCATAAATATATCATGCTCTCTTGTTCCTCCAGAGTTTTTCTCTCCAGTTTTCTCCAGTTCATAATTATTGATGAGAGCTAAAAACTTGTTTTGCATTCTAACTGGCTTATCTTTATCATCTCTTATTTCCTATTTAAGAAATTTAATCATTCCCTTATATATAATCTTTCTAATCTTCTATTTCTAGCTGTTTTTTATTATATAATTCATTTCTGTGTTGAAGTGGACTATTTTTGGAAAATCATAATGTAAAACTAAACTAAATAATTTTGACAGTGAGTGACTGCTTTTGCTGCATAGAAAGGAATTGAAGTGAGCTCAATTCCCTACTGGAGAACTCTCACATCAGAATAATAATAATTGATTTGAGTTTTATGCCTAATGCTCTCTCTCTCTTCTCAAAGACTTTTTTGTGTGATGTGATGCTATGAGAGAGACTTTTATCATCTTTTTCTCTTTTATGTCAAGTCCAATAGTCAAAATGGTTTCTTTTGTGCTTCCACAGTGAAATGGAGTAGAGAGGAACTGAAAAGGATTGCTTATGGGCTCTATATGATAATAGTCGAATAGAACTACAACTGTTACAAATGAAATATAAAATATACATAACACTTTACTCTCTTTTATGCATTACTACTACATGGAAACATTTACAAGCGGCTCAAAAACCAATGAGCAATGGAAAGGATTTCGACTTGTAAACTTTTGACTAGATGTGTAGAAAAATTGTTACAAAATAGCTGGACCTAAAAAGTGTTCGCAGGTCGATGACAAATCTTGCAAAGTCTATATCACTAAAAAAGCAATAAGAAACTATCAACAATTTTTGTGGTTTTACGGCAGTGGAAGAGATGAGATGATGATATGAATGTGTGACCTCGTTACAAATGTTTAATGTACGTAAGATAAGAAAATGGTTAGTGTTTTTAATGCAATGTTATATTATTGTCTATGTCTTGTGTGTTGTTGCACATCTAATCTCATTTTTAGCAAGTGTCAAAAAGTTATGGTTTATTGCTCCATAATAAAAGTACATGTTGTGCTTCTCTTCACTAATGTTGTTCTCTTTTTCTCTCTGACTTTTGTAGTAAAGAAAATGTGTTAGTGTGGTAATGTAATGGATGATTAGAACGGGAGCAATTCCCAGACCAACTGTAGTTTTTCATTTGTGTTGTTGGCTGAGTAGTTTTAGACTGTAGAGAAAGCTGTGTGTGTGTAAAAGAGAGAAACAGTTTTTCATGACAGTTGTTGTCAAGAAATTAATGTTTGTCTGTCGGCAGTTGCACACTGTACACAGATTATATGTTGCAAAAATGGCTGAGAGAATTGCAGGGAAGAGAAATATGATTTAATTTTTTGGGTGTTAGTATTGTGACGAGGTATTTTCTGACTGCTGGTTTAATGAGTCATGTCACTTTTTCTGTTAAGTGTTGCATAAAAGTAATACGTTTCATTTGTCACTGGAGACCTCGAGAATAGTTAGGAAAGAATTGACACTTTGAATAAAAAATAATTGTAAAGATATCAAAAATAAACAGAAATTTCTAACAATTTTTGCCAAAAACAAAATTCTAGCTCTGGTTTGATTCTTTACTCATTAAAGGTTTTTGCGAGATAGGTTATCTAGTTCAAATATGTCCAGTTTCAAATTTTTATTTTCTGAACAGCTACATGTGAACTCAGATTCCTGTAGCTATATTGTCCAGTCAAAAAAACTTGGAGGAGAAATACTCCAGAAAAACGTGAAGTGAGAAAGCCACGAGAGCTATTTGCAAATATTGGAATTCAGTAAGAGACTAAAGGGCTTAGCTTAGCACAGACCCAGTATAAAATAAATGGTATTTTTATAGTCTTTTCTATTCCATTACATTTTTCCATCTCTAAGTGCCTTCAATGTCTCTTTGTACATAAACCATGAAATTGTGCCATGTTCTCTAGACTTTTTTTCAGTAAAAATTCCTGGAAACAAGATTTTCTACCTTCTAACTCAATAGCTTCAGGCCTTTTTTCTATTATACACATATTTCCAGTTTTTAAACAGCCTAGAGAGAGAGAGACGACGAGAGTCATTGTCATTTTGTGACAGAAATGTTCATCTCTCTTTTTTGTCCATTTTACGAGTTGCTTTTAGCTCAAAATATACGTTTATATAGAAAAGAGTCTGATGTGGCAATGTGACCAATAAAACTTGGAAGTACATAGAGTGTCATGTCAGAGTCGTCTTACTATTATTTCAACATAGAGATGATACCCTATAAACTAAGCGACATAAGCTCATCTCTTTGCAAAATTGACAGTTTGCTGACACAAATTGGGTCATTGGACAAGATTTATGCACTTTTGAGCTCCACTTCTATTTCCCACTTTAAACCCATGTCATCTTAGGAATTTTGAAGAGAGTTGCAGAAGGAAATGTGGTCACTCCTCTTCTTATGCTTTGCCAGTACTCTAATATATATAATTTCATATTACTACGTGTAATCGTCATAATTTCCATTCCATCATTTCAAACTTCTCATCTTATCACATCTTTTATGACTCTCCTTCCCTCATCACATCATTCCCTGTATCAATATTGTAACAAAATGTCGATTATATTTCCCTGTGCTTTCTCTATCTTCCGGCTTACCGTAAACCTTACAGTAGACGCTGTATAAAATTTAGTATAGATTGAATAGTGTGAAAGATCTCAACATTTACTTCTTGGCTTTTACTAGTAGTATTTTTTTCTTCCGTTTAAACTAACGACGACTAAGTTGAGTTGAAGAATGAATGTAGCCTATAAGTAAAAGAGAAAGTTGCTAGCTTTTTTCCTATGGGAGCAATTGTATAATGCTTCTTTCACTGACTTTCTCTCTCTCTCGTAGCAAAGTAATGCTATAGTACATACAATTGTTGGCAGTTTTAGCGTTTTAAGCTTTCATTGAGCATTCTCTGTAATGACTTTAACTGTGCTGCAAGAAAAACTACAGTGCTACCTTTTAGTAGCTTACATGAGATTGAGAATCATTTGTAATCTTAGTTGTTGTAGTTGAGAGTTGCTATTGTCATGTGAAGTAATGTGTGTGTAGTTCTAATGTAACGAGAAAGACTAATGTACTAGTAAAAAAGTCTGGAGACTTGGCTATAATGCTAGAGTCTAAGAGTTGTAGTAGCGGATTAATTTCTTCTTCTACAGTCTCAAGGTTTTCTTTGCACTTTCGTCGTCTCTTTAGTCTCAATACTTTTTCTATAGAAAATGAATGTAGAACTTGCTAGAAGTTTAACCTAGTTTAAGATGAATGATGCTGGCATGTAAAATTTTATAGGGGACCTATATCAATATATGACAATTTTCTATGACTCATATATTGTTATGCAGTCGTTATGTACATTTGCACTTGTGAGATTAATATATGAGAACATTGAGAACTCAAGGCTTACAGTATATAACTTTGGTATATAGAAAATGCATTTGAAGAAAGTTCAGATATGCAAGAAAATGGATTTTAGCTCTTTTAGAGAGAGGAGACGAAGGAAGACAGGAAGAGAAATTTGATGTGATGCAATTAATCAATTCTTATCTTTGCCATCAGACTTGATCACAAGAATAGAAACTCTCTCGTAGTGCATTTTAGTGTCATCAATAACTTCTTTTAGACTTTTGCATAGAGATAAAACTAAAAAACTATTTATTATGCAGTTTATCTCTCTCGTGAGTTGAATCACATATGACGATGGTATTTTGAATAAAACACTGAAACGCTATATAAATCACTAAAGAGAATTTGAAATATAAGAAATCCAAGAGCTAAGCCACAATGCTAACTATATAAAAAGCCACGAGTTTATTCAGGTGTGAATTATTTCCAAAATTTTAGTACTACGCCTCAAGCAGTTTTACTAATGATGAGCAACAGTGTGTTCAAATCATGGGCACGGCATCACGTCGTTTCTATAAAGAGAAAATTCACATATAGGCAATCTATTGAGATTCAATCATTGGTCTCCAGCATTTCTACTTGAGGAATAAAAATCAGTTTTCTCTGCTGGCTACAAATTCAGATTTGATGCAAAACTCTTTCTACATATTTTTGTCATCGCGTCCTTCTTCTCATTCCAGCAATTGTAAAATTTATATATGTAGTATATTCAAAAATCGATAGGAACCCTGCTCCGTTTTTTACTAGTATATATAGTACATTGTTACATGTGTCTAGAACATTGCTATATAGTCTTATTATTAGAACTCTACTTTTTGGGATTCCTTTTCATTTCATGGAACACAAGCCCTCCCTTGGCATGTAGGTCTAAAAATTCTCATTTCTCTTCCCTATAACTTTCCATGTCGCATAACGTTCTCATTGTGTAGCTTAGTATACATTTATATAGCATATAGTAGTTTTTCCTGTGCTCTGGACAGAGAGAGATATATATGGAACTACTTATGCAAATTCAAAATGCAGGGCTCTCACGTACATACGAAAGTCCTAGTTTACATTTACAATTGTAGCTATCTATGTAAGCTACAGCAAAGTACATGATGCTTTCTCCAAGTACCTTGCTGGAGAACATTGTAGAGATAGAGAGAGTCATGCATGGAGAAAGTAAGAGAGTAACTAGTTACACAGGAATGTTCCCTTAGGACACATTCTGAAATGTATCTAACTCACTACCTGCACGATATCAACTAAGGCAACATTTTCAACAGGCAAATGATGGCAGTTTAAAAAAATCAAGTTTTGGTGCATTGAAGAATTGGCTACAGTTACAAGCTTCGAATTATAAATAAATTTAACGTTTTTGAAAGGGGAATCTACGCCAATTTGAAGATATTTTTCATACTTGTACTTCTGGCTCCAGTTGTCAAACTTGGAAATTGGACACTTTATTAAACCTTGATTGTATTTTTAACCAACGTAAATGTAGTGATTTTGATCTTGAAGAACCAAATGAAATTCAACAGCGAATTTTAGGCTATACAGCAATGATTCATGAACCAATTTATTATTTCTGGCTCAACATGCATACAGCTTGCTAAAAAAGTTGACAGCATTCCATTGGTTAGAAGTTTCCTGTCTTTGCTTCTGTGGCTGTCATGTAGCATTTTATTCTTTAGGTTTCTTCTCAAAGACAGAAGACAACTTATACACATATATACACTCGTCTTGTCTACATAAATAAATGCATGTAGATTAACTCTGTCTCACTTTCTACTATAGTAATCTCTCTCTTTCCAAGTTGACAGCTCTCTTCTTGTAAATTCTACAATTTTTCTTCTCTTAATCTCACACTATCACTAATCTCATTTACTTAAAGTATAGTAATTCATTCAATACTACACTTAATGTAAAATATTCAGTCGTTTTTATAACTAATGGCTTCATTTTCTATTTCAGATTCTTATTTCTGACATCTGGCACACTTTAGAAAATGGCGAAAATGACAGACGGATGGACGTGTAGTTGTAACTCTAAAGGAAATTAAAGATTAACTCTTAAAATATTTTGGCCTAATCAAAAAGTCAGACTCCTCCAGCTCAATGTTAAAATGTTAAACAGCTCTAAGAAGCATGATGGACTTTTTACACTTTCTCACAAAGCTTAGTTTCCATTTCACTCTATTACAAAATTTATAACTTATTGCTACAATGGAATTTCTCAAGTTTCAACTTAGTGTCTCAGAATTTGGCTAACTTCACTCTCTTACATACCCATTAACAAAATGAACCAAGAATAATTCTCAACTCAAATCCATCAACCTAAGAAAAAACTCCAGAGACTTTTCTCTCCAGCTCATCTCTCATCTTTAAAACTGGAGAGCAATATAAAAATGTTTTCAGTTGTTCATTGCAAGTGCTTCTTCTTCATCATCTCTTGTTCCTCTTCTTAATCTTGTCAATTATCTTGCTATACACATATGTGAGTGAAAGTCCTATAAGCTTAGCTATAAGCTTTAAGTGAAAGTGAGAGTGAAAGTTAAAATTATTGTCGTATATGTATAATGTAATAATGTGGTTTAGACCTAACACAATTTTGTCGTCTGATTAGTGTATATGTTCTTTAGTGAAAGTGAATGTTTGTTACAAAGTGACTTAGTGGTATTTCTTAGCTCTTAATTCTTAATGTAATAAGAAGAGTCTTCTAAGACAAGTTTCTATTTGGACATCTAGCCACCAAGCTGACGTCAGCATTCAACAAGACAAGTCAAATGGATTACTTGGCTAAATCTAAAAGATGAGACTATAGAGCTGAAGAAAAAAAAATGATTGAAGAGAGAATTGAGACAGGAATTTATTACTCAGATGTGGTATCATAAGAACTAAAGTCAAGTTGAGTCTATAGTATCATTCCTCTAATGCTAAAAAAATTGATTGTCAATGAAAAATCTCTATCTGCATTCAACAGTCTTTACAGTCGGGTGGCCCAAAATAGAAATGCAATGCTGACGTAACTATTTCTCTCTATCAAAGCTCATCATCAGTTGACAACACAGACATCTAACAAAATATATTTGACCACAGGAAGTTGAGAAGAGTGACATGAGGAAGGAGATGATAAGGAGTTGAAAAAGGTGGCTAGCTTGGCTCTTCACTGATTTGGTGTTGGACGTTGTGTTGTTTGGTGACATGTGGATGTGGTGCTTCAATAGTCTACCAGTGTCACTCATGATGGTTGTACTGATGATGGTCGCCTTTTCCTCGCCCCTTCCAGAATTGCCTGACCCAAAGACTCCCACTGCAGCGTCACTCCGTCATTTCCGACCAATTGACAAATCTCTTCTAGTCAAATTGGAAGTTATTGCCATCTTGTCAGATATGAGTAACTCATCAATAGCTCTGGCCAAAACTTTAGGTCGGACGTTGAATTCAATTACAAGTAGTTTAACTGGTGATGACGAAGAAAGGTTTAGTGACAAGAAAATTCTGACTTGGCGTGTTAAGCAATTTGTTATTAATAATATACTTGCTGCGCCAAAAAGGCCGACAAGAGATTCTAATGATGATGACGAAGAAGATGATGATGATAATTATGTGGCTGATGAGAATAATGATGATTATGATGATGAGCCAGTAGTGGAAAAGTGGAAGCCAAGTTCAATTAGTGAGTTAAGACGAGAAAGAGTAATTAGTGATAGTGAGAAAAGAAGAAGTGATGACGTAATGAGCTCAGAGTCGGCAATGCCCAATTTTACATTTAGTCCTATACTGATTCCAGCTCTTTGCGAATTTGCTACAAGACTTCATAGACCGATTGCTATTGTGAATTTAGTTGGACACTCACCGACTGAGCGAATGTTGTCAGTGATTTCTGAGTCTACTGCCTTGCCACTTATTGGAGCTAGTCCGCTACCTAATCCTCTTCATGCACTTTATAAGGTAAGAAAAGTTCAAAGAATTCTAAAGGTTGTAGGTTGGTTTCTTCCTTTGGGATTTAAAGAGCACAAATCACGGATGAAAGTAGGAGCATTGTTTTACAAGATGAGTAAGAGACAACTAAAGAGAGGAAAGGAAAATAGCAATAAAGCTAATAGACGTGTAATCCTCTAGCTACACATTTCTTCTTATAATCATCCCCTGGTGTCTATTTCCAGAGAGTCAGGAATGGCAATAGGAAACTTACGTAAGAAAATGAGAACTAAAAGGAATTACTTTATAACAGTAATCTCAAAACCAGATCAATTTTTAATAGAGAAAGTACCGTTACAACAATCAGCCTTGCTTTAACATAATGTAGTTTAATAGCGATATGACAGATATAGAGAAATTACCGTTATAAAGGAAAGATTACCGTTATATTTATAAAAATTTTTAGAAAAGTTCAAAGCGAGTCATTCCTGCCATTCATTTTGTATAGCATACAAATTCCTCAAAGATTTCTCTTTGCAGTTTACAGTAATGATGATGACATACTGACTATAAGACAACTAGCCATAAGAGAGACCTAGCAGAAAATAGAAAGTTTGTACAACACAACACATAGTCTAAGTAGAAAAGCTAAAAGTAGAAACTGCAGTTAGTGGAAATGAGAACAGTAGTTTTATACAACCAACATTAGAAAGCAGGTTAGAACTAATGGGAAAAGAAAAAAGTTTTTTTAGTCAGCAGTTTTTACCATCTTCTAAGAAATGTTGACATGAAATGTCTTATGTGATATGCAGAATCGTATGAAATTCTATGAGATCTTCCACTTTGATGCGTACCAGTTGAATCCGTATAAATCTCATATGACGAAAGGATTATTATCATGCATTATTCTTCCATCTCATTAAACCCATATAATTTCTAATGAAATTTATTACTGGTTATTTTCAAAGATTTGAAAATTGACATATAGTATCTATGTATGCCTATTGGAAAGTTGCAATAGAATTTTGGTGTCTTAGAGAGAGACAGAAAAAGATTATGTAGAGCAAAAGTTGAGTCTAGGGTTTCACTTTAGGAAGGAAATGTGAGAGCCAGAAGTTTGTGACTGTCAAAAATTTCAAAATCAACATACAGTTTCTTCTTCTCCTACATCTAGGTCACACATAGTGCACACAACAACAAACTTTCTTCTACAGACTTTAGAGAAACCCAACTTTCTTTCACTCAACTCTTACCATATTCGCCTTCTGTTTTCCATTGGGTAAAAATTGTCATTGCCACGTCAAAGCAAAGGGAGAGTTAACTCTAGACCTAAAATTGAGAGTTGTAGATCTTTTCTAGTGTGCGACAAGGCGATGACTTTGACTTGTAAATACCTATTCGGTTTATTTTTCGCGTGTTTCCTATCCTTTATCTACAATTCATTCTGGCAAAGTTTCGGTTAGAGCTCTTCAATCTTTATCTGAATTTCAGGATTTAATTCAATAGTCCGGTACCTTATACACTATAGACCTAAAATCTAATTGGATTCAAATGAGCTTGATTCCAAACTAACCAAATACAATTGTCTTCCACGAGAATTCTTAGCAGAGTATTTCTTGTTACGTCAGTTATCTACTTGTGACTCAGATGATTGTGAACTAAATTTAAACCAGAGCACTAAAGCAAAATTGTCATTGAAAACAAAAATCAAAATGTCAAAGGTCATATTCTAAGAATCCTAAAAAGTACAATGTTTCTAGTAATGTAAAAAATTAATTACAAAAGTCAACCTGCTGGGAATCGAACCAGGGCTTTCTGAATTGCATGTCCAGTGCTTTAGCATTGAGCTCTAGACTTAAAATCATTTGTTAGTTGACGGCATTGACTTTTCCCAGAAATAAAAATGCCTTAGATTTTTTCGTTCACTTTCTCCTTGGGAAGAGAAAGCGAAAGTCTTATTGCAATCTGTATAGTTTTCTGGAAAGGATTCATGTGACATAGGGTTGAAGGTCCTTGTGACAAAATGAGAGTTTCATTTTCCTATCTCACTGCAGAGAATATGTATCACGTCATTCTCTTCCTATCTTTTTCTACAAGCTGAGAACTATGTCTCTCTTTCTCTCTCATTACAGTGAGAATAAGATGGAGAAAGTGCTAAGGTGAAAGTTTAGTTTCTCCTTTTAACTATTGAGCGAGTGACATCAGACATATCTTTTTCTCTCTTTTCAGCGAGATAGATAGATTCACTATGTAAGAGTGATGAGACTTTACTTTTCTCCGTCAGTCGCTTCTCTTCAGGAAAAAAGAGAAAGTATACCGCAGAAATCATAGAGTAGAGAGATAGAGAGTAGCAAATGAAAAGAAAAAAGAGAGATAGAAAGAGTAAAAATCGATTTTCAATAAAGGAATGTTAAAAAGCTTCTGAATAAAAAAAGCCTTGAGCTATAGTGAATATAGTGAATTGTCTGGAGATGTTAAAACGAGAGTGGAAGAGATAGATGATTTTTTTTCTTTTCTCTTTGGGCAAGAGACGACGTCGGCTTTCTTGTGTACTTCACTACAATATTGACTTACGTTCAATTTTGCAGCTTTAAGACCTTCATTGCATATCTTTCAATTTCAAGGATTTGGGATATATAGTCGTATATATAGTAGTCTATAGCTTAGAGACAAATCATTGGAAAGGAATTTAAAATTGAAAACTATAGGTCAATATATTTATAAAAGTGAGTTGCTATTACAAAGTTTACGGTATTTCTATAAGCTCTTGACCTAAATCTTTTAGTTAAGCTTAAGAAAATTAGTTAGTATCAAAGCCACGGAAAGGAAGTTATTAAGACGGAAAACACAGCGGAAAGGTTGGGTGATGGATTTAGTCTCAGAACTCACTATATTAACGACTTTCACCAAAACTTTCTCTTTCTGCATGATAAATAGAATAGACTCAGTTCTCTGATTGTTTTCTGTTATTGTTTGCCGTTACTATTATTTCACTCTTAATGACTTGCACTAATAAATAATTATACAAAGAATATTATAATACAGAGAACCCCAAACCAAACCAGAAATAGTCAAATGATGAAGCATTGTAAAGTCTACATTAAGCAGATGGCCTCTAATTCAGAATTAATGGAGCCCAATTCGCAATTTATGGCTCTTGCATATTCAATTGAAGACATNCAAACCAAACCAGAAATAGTCAAATGATGAAGCATTGTAAAGTCTACATTAAGCAGATGGCCTCTAATTCAGAATTAATGGAGCCCAATTCGCAATTTATGGCTCTTGCATATTCAATTGAAGACATAAATTCTAAATAATAGTTCTCTTTCAGTGTGTCTAATTCTATATCTGTTTTCATCATAGAAAGATTTCACGTTACATTAGCCACGAGCAGAGCATTTTGCACACATGAGGATGACATTAGAGTCAACGAGCCATGCAACCATTTCACGACCTTTCTTACAGTCATATTTTTGCAATCATAAACGAAATTGTAGACGTCTCGTATTTATACTCCCAGCCTAAGATGAGCAAAAAATGACCCAAAAGAAATTTTGGTTTTCAATTTAATTCTAATAAAGGAAATACGGTTGACTCTTCTAATGACAGAGTGATACAATTTTGCCACAAATTACAATATCGATTTAATTTGATAGCTCACTAATCGTTTTCACTCTACAAATTCCTAGACGATGTCTCTATTTTTTATATAGGACTCTAGATTTTTTCAATTTTCTTTTTAGATATAGCTATAGTGCTAGATAGACGATATAATTTACATTTTATCACTTTGCATATTTCATCTTTTATGTTTTATGAATTTGAAGAGCCGCAAGGCATTTTGGCACTCTTGTATGTAATCTCTATTGAATTTCATACATGATGTGATAGGCATAGAAGTAAAGAGTAAAAAAAATCTGGGAAAGTGGATTTATTTCTGGTTTAAGAATTTATATAGCTATATCTATATAAGACTCGTTTTAGCTACATATATAGTGCTTGATATATCATAATAGTGTTGTCATCTTCTTTTTATAGGATGTGGTAAACAACAGCAAATTAGCATATTATTATCGTAAGACATACATACTGTAGGCTAGGCACGAAATGTTTTTCTATCGTATATCTACTCAATCGATTCCAGGAATCTCTTATTTTTCAAGTTGCATTCACTGTTACATTTATATAGAAATACTCCACTGTAGTAAATCTCCAGCATTATTTTCCAGGAATAAAATTTCTTATTAGTCCATTCCTGTAACTCCAGAGCTCTAATCTCTAGTCATAACTCAACTCAAAATTGTTGACTTGTCCTAAGTATAATAGCGATCTGATGTATCTCTTTTGGTGGAGACAACGTGTCATATCATATCGTCTCATGTCCTACATTTTCTACCACGTCAATTTTATCTCAATGACTTTATCAGCTCAAAAAATGATAAATGAGCTTCCAGCTCTTCCATAGCTTACTTCTTATAGTATCTTTTAGTACACAATTTTTACTCTTGTTTTTTTACTATTTACAGGATAACTCCGACTTGTACATAAACTTGTCAACATCCGCCCGTCATTTTGCTCGAGCCTTGGCTCACCTGTTGATCTACTGTCATTGGCACTCATTCACTGTCATTTTTGATGACTCACCAACAATTGCTCTCTCACAATTTGAGTGGGAAGAAGAGTTACGACAGATGAGAATCAAATCTCCTACTTCAAGTCCTCCACCATTCTCACAACAACAATCTACAGCTTCTTCTTTCTCAAGTGATAACAACAACATCAACAATTCTGGTGGAGACTCTAAAAGAAAATCTGGTGATGAAGAAGAAGATGATGTAGAGTACGATGAGGAAGATGATGATGGTCCATCGTCATCTTCTTCAAGACATCGATGGTCATCAACAGCAAATTTTAGTATAGAATATGATTACGAAGGTGTTGGTGGACGTACACCATTTTTAGAGGAAGATGATGATGAAACTTTGCTCAATCCAACTTTCATGACTATTCAGGGATCGAACCCTGGCTCAGCTTTTCGTGTGCTGACGCGTGTGACTGAAGATACGCAGGGAGTGATTGTTCTACTTTGCTCTCAACATTCGCTACATAATGTCTTCCGCTCTGCTAAACAACTGAGAATGCTCAATGGTGACTATGTTTTTATTCTTGTTGGCCACTACTCTGAGGTAAGTCACTTAACTAATTAATTACTGAACAATTAGTCAGTAATTAAACTGATGTGAGACCAATGGCAAAAAAAGAATTGATTGTGCACAAACTAAATTTTTTACTTGGCTCACCAAAGCAGAGAGTCAGAAAATTTTGTATAAATCTGAACAGAGAGTCACTTAAAGTCTTAAAGATGATTTGTTAAAAATCCCATTAAAAGATTTGTTAAACTATTTCAATGCTACAAATTAAATGCAGTAGCTAACAACATAGTAAGGTGGTGTTATAAACACTGCAATTACTAATTGGACCTAATTAGTAACCTCAACGGCTGTGACCTGCAATCTGATATTATATGGTTACATTCCTTATAACATAGATACATAACTAATTAATTACGTAAGGCAATTCAAGTCTAAAATTGTAGTCTACGACTTAAAAAAATCTCTCCAGAAATTTTATTGCTACTCTTCCTTATCACATTATGCAACGTCGGAAATGTAAAGTTCTCCATTTTTATACTTGTTGGGCTTTTTTTTATTTCCCTTTATACACCATAAAACTTTTTCTATGCTTATGTACTCAACAGATTTTCTTTCACTTGACTACATTACGATTATGTTACGACTCTACTATCATTATCATCATATCATCTACTATGTAATATAATAAGACTACTTATATGTATTTCTTTTTTTGGCATTTCTCCAGTTTGAATTACCAGTGGCTGAGTTCATTCCAAGTGGACTGTTGGCCCTTCGCTCTCCAAGATTTAGTGGTCTAGCCAAAAGTTCTAGTAAAGCTGCTGGGAAATTATTGGCTACAGCTCTTCACTCTTTGACTCATGTCCCAATACCACTTCCACTTACAGATGATGACACTGATTACAATGACAACAACAATGGCAATAATGACAACAACTTTAATGGTGCTCAACTCAATTCTAGTTCGCCTTATGGTCGACTAAAAAGAATTTCTAGAAGAAAAAGAATAGTTAGTGACCAAGTGCTAAAAATGTATCGGAGACCTGAGTATCGTGTTAGAGAAGTAAGTCTACTGGAATTTCTGGATAATATTCCAAATGTAACTTGCTGGAATGAACAACAAGAGTTAGAAGAGCAACAACAAGTTTCTGGAAATGGACGCAAGTTTTTGGGTGAAATGTTGACAAGGTTAGTTGTTGGTTTTAAAATTTAAACTTGTGTTGTACATCTGGAAATGACATGTGAGTTTGCTGGAGAAAACTTGTGGAATGAAAAACTTAGGGCTGTCATGTCAAAAAGTATAGGACAGGAGAGGAGATAGAAAAATAGAGTTTGATAGTCTTCCGTTTGGTTCACTGAGCCGATATTTCACTGTTGAGCCCAAATTGATTTTGCTTCGTGTTTTACTTTCTCTCCAGGATGTAAGGATATAGAGAGTTAGAGTGGAGAAAGTTGTGGTAATAGTGATAGAGAATTTTGTAATGGAGAGCCATTGCTTGCTGTTGAGATTCAGAGAAAAAAGAGAATGGGATGTAATGTTGCTTGTAAGAGAACAGTTTACATTTGATGGCTATCGACGAGACTTTATACAGAAGAATTTGTCTATAACTGTAATTTTTACTGGTGAAAGTTGAGTATAGAATTATTATAAGAATAAAGTTTTAAGAAATCAGATTGTGGTCGTAGAACTTTATCGGTATAGGCAAATTATTGCACTATGGCTTAGACCCTTGAGGAAAATGTTTTTTATATAAGGGATGCATATCAGAGACTTATTTCTAGTATCGCTATATAGACAGATGTGTTTACTATATAACAGTGCAAATTGCTATAGACAGATTCCACTGTAGATATAAGAATATAATGTTAGCCATAGCTTTCTTCTTTTTTGAGTACAGTTGAAACTGCTCTAGTCACCCAAAACATATTACACTCAGTTACCAAAATGCAGTTTACCATTTGTTATAAGATTGTAGAACCAAAAGAAAAAGAGAAGAGAACGAGCATTTCATATAATAATATCTTGCGTTCAAGAAAAATGTTACAGGTATGAAGAAGAGAAGCAAAAAAAAATGGAAAAAAGTGTACAAAAGCAGTCATCTTTATTTGATTTTTTATGGTATGTTATGGAAGAGCATTGTAAGTATTGTGTACTCCATTTGGGCAATGGCTTCTATAGTATTGTAGAAAATTCCATTCTCGAGGCTTTATTTCTGTTTTGTGGTCTTTCTCTTTTTCAGAGTTGCTGCAACTTAGAAAAACTCTGGCTATTTATTATGATGTTATGACCTTAATGCTTTCCTTTTTCTTATTCTTTACATGTATACAGTTGCAATTTTACACTGCAATTTTCTTCCTGTATTACATTATGTAACTACATCAGATTTACTAAATTCTAATTTTGACATGAGACTAAAATTTTCTAGATAAAAGTTCAAGTCAGAGTCAGATGACTCTAACCTCAGTTTTCCAATTTTAGAAATTGTCAATTTTATTCAGCTTTTCATCCAATAACTTACGCTCATAAGGCATATAACCAATTATCCATCAGTTAGTAGTGTCATTATTTACCCCAGGAATTTTTTTTTAACTTAAATTATTTTCCAGAATTAGCTAACTATTTCTTCCTATGTTAAGAAAAAATGCCTTGAGGCCCACATTATATCTGTACAAGAAAAGTACACAGACATCTGCCTATATTTCCAAAGCCTTGGAGAGAGAGTGGCATAGAAAAACTGAGGGAAAAGCAGCCAAGTGGAAGTCAAGGCAGTTCACAGTGAAGAAGTAAAGCAACGAAGGAGAAACTAATCGCACTTTCTTTTTGTAGACCTTCCAACTTTCTCCATTCCCTCTCTACTTACTACATAACCAGTAACTTTCTCCAATATTATTTATAGCTTTGTACTTTACTTTGAGAAAAAGTTACTATAGTCCATTCGTCCCATTGAATTTCTATCTCATATGGAGTAGTCGTTACATAATGTAATGTAAGTAAGGTAGTTTTTCTCTCTCTAACTTGATTTGGATTTGTAGTACACGACTCACTATTAGAATGTCGCCAAGACTGTCTCCTTTAATAGAATGAGCTTACCGTAAAACTTGATAGTATAACCTGAGCAGTTCTAAAATTTAGCTTACTACTTAACATTTGGCTTAGAGGTTTACAGAGTGTAGAGTCTAAGAGAAGCTCAGTCTCTGTTTCCCAACTCTCTTCAATGTGGGCCAATGGGCCTCAGCTCTAAAGACGAAAGGCTCTGTTGTGGACTTATAGTCTTGTGCTTAGGATAGCTTTAGAGCTAATGGCAAACATCCCAACATTTTAAAGTCCTCTCGGCTACTATCTCAAGTTTTAGGGTAACTAGAAAAAAAGAAATTGCTCTCATGTTCCGGATAAAAAGTTTCTCTTATCTTCTCCTCTGATGTCAACGTGTGTGTAATGCACCAATGTAATCTCACTACCTTTTCTCTCTCCACTGTCATTTCTAATGTCAATTTGCCAACTAGAATTGCTAAACGAAAGCTTTGAGAAGAGCTCTTTGGACTCGAGCCAATATAACGCACTAATGAAATGATTTACTTTGATTTGTTTTTTTAGAAACATGCGAAAACAGTTGAGCTCAAGTCAAATGCCATCACCAGCAGTGCCAATGAGTTTTGAAATTCTGAATTTAGTACGAGTTGCTAATGCTAGTAAGTGGCATCGGATTGGTCGTGTTAGTTCTGAATTGAAAAATGTCAAGTTGGAAACTATACGATGGCCTGGTGGAGGAATTTTTGGACCGGGTGAAAGGACGCCAAATACTTATCGAGTTGTTACTGTTGTTTCACCACCGTTTGTTATGGAAGCTGGAGCTGAGGATAATAAAACTTGTATTAAGGGACTTCCATGTTTGAAGTTTAATAGTGATCAAATTACTAAGGTAAGTTAAATGTCATTAGCACTAATTTATTTTAACTAACCTAAACTTCTCATGTTATTTTTATAGGACGAAATATTGATGATCTTTGCTGACTTTGAGCAACGTCAAAGGGCTTCAGGAGAATTATACCAACTAATGTGTTGTGATGGACTAGCAATGGATTTACTAGCAAGTGTTGCAAGAGAACTTAAATTTGAAATTGATCTCTACCTCATTCCTGATGGCTACTATGGCTCACGCTCTGTAAGTTCTTTAAAATTCTACTGTCGTCCTCCACTCTTATTTCACACACAATTTCCTTCCCCATAAAAAAGTGTAGACACTGTAAATAATATAAATACGCAGTGTTCTACGGACCACTTAGAAAAAAAAACTCACTCACCTGTCATGTTGAATTTTGAGAAGGAAAAAAAGTACAGTAGTTGAGTTGAGTTGACATGAGTTGAATTGCAGAATAAATCTATGTCAAAGCAAATAGGAAAGAGAGAAAAAAATAAACATGGCTCAAAGTGTGTTTTATGTATTATGACACTCTATGCCAGCACTTTACATAATACTTTTCTCTTTTGGCTCTCTACTATTGTTGTACTCACAGAAAGAGAGAGAGAGAATGCATAAAATATCAAAAATGTTGAATGTCTCAGAGAATATAAGAGAGAGAATGTGTGTAGTATAAAAAACGAGTCGTATTTGAGTTTTCTCTGAGTCAAAACATTGTATTGCTTATGCAAATTTAGTCTAAAATAGAGTCAAGTCTTGAGTACGTAGATATACAACGAGTGAGTATAGCTCAGGTGAATCTGAATTTCTGATCTTGAGGACGCTCTATATATACTCGAGTTTTCACTTCATGACACATATACGGCGTCTTTTTACTTCAATATTTGTTTGTATTGTAAGTCATATGTCAAGATTATAATAAAGCTAAAAGCAGGAATGATTTATAGGGAAATATTATAGACCCAAAGTGAACCAGATTTGACCAAGAATTGGCACATTTCACCAAAAAATTGAACCCATTAAGTCGTACGTCAATATCATAATAATAAACTTATAAGTAAAAATGGTTCATCATAAAATATCGCCAGCTTTATGAACCAAAGTGAACCAATTTTTGCCAATACTTGGCACAGTTAGCTATTGCGCCTCAAAGCAAATTTCCAGTGCTTTAACTCTGGAAATTTTTATAAAAATGATTGTGAGTCATTCCTGCTCTAAAATTCTACAGCTTTAGAGGATATTTTTAAGAAAAAAACGAAAAGAAGCTTAGATTGCCTGGAGGCTTAGAAAAATGTTTGACTTCTGGAAAAAAGTCTTAGAAGATTGCGTAATATGAGTGTAGAAAGCATTATGAGTCTTATGAATGTTTTTCTCTTCTTCTATAGGTACGTAGCTTTAGGAAAGAATATATTAGATATGAGAATGTTCTTAGGGAATTTATGCAAGCCACGTTTTAGGTCATAGAGAAAACTCTGATGTACTAAGGGAGATACAAGAGCTTAGAAAGAGAGAGAGAAAGTCAAGAGGAAAAACGTTTTGTAAATATTCAGCTGTGGCCTTGCATAGTAATCACTGCTCCTCACTATTCAACAATTGAAGGCTTTCCGAATTTTTACCGCAACTTCTCTATTAATAACTCTAGCATTTCCCATAAGCAACTAAAGCTTCTCAGTGATTTTGCCGGAAAACAAAAAATTTACGGTTTTTGACTGAATTGCTGGAAGCATAATAAGAAGCTGAGTTGAGGCTCTTCAATCCACTTTGCTTAAGATTTTCCAAATATTTCTTTGCAACAATGAAAGTACTGCTGGAAGGAATTTTCCAGAGTTGACTTTTTACTTTTCTCTCCAGAACTCTATACATTTTTATTGTCCCATGTGATTCTTCTTTTATCCCATCGATGATGTATAGTGAGGTAGACTATGTAATTTATGCTGGTGATGCTCTTTCTCTTTCTCTGTCTCAAATATAAAACGTAGTCTAGGGACTCAAGTTAATTCTCCTACCAACACACAATGTCTTTTTCTTGCCGATAGTAAATTTCTCCAACAGTATTTATGACTTTTGGCCTACTATG
>VCNE01002569.1:0-17103 GCA_009869805.1 Oncopodura yosiiana
TACATGACTACTTCTACTCCTTGTACAAAACACTTATAATACAAAACGCAACCTTATCTATATATTCAACCAAGCCATAATAACTAGTACTAGAAGAAATGAGTGAGCCAACGAAACCAACCAACCAGCAGGTATATTATACAAGGAGAACAACACAATGTGAAATAAACCAAGAGAGTCGAAAGAGAGAGAGAGAGAGTTCATCAACCTCAAAAGTGCATAAACCCAATATGACACGGAGTGAAAGTGAAATTTTGTATGTAAAATATACACTTCTACACTACAGTATATAAATGGCAGTGATTATAACAATACAACAAGAGGTAGATAGATATATAATATTATATAGTCATGTATTATATAAATATTCAAATTCATTCTAGATAGCCATTTAAATGAAAAGTCAAGGAGAAGCCTTCTTTTCTTCAATTTAGTATTCACTTGTGACAATATAATAGCATTTTGGTCATACCATAATAATAATAATAGTGACATGAACGACAACTATAGACTACAAACACAACAATACATAGCTCTTTTCTACACACCATTACTTGAATTACTTTTCTGCATTACTATTATAATATCAAATCAAACCTTAAGATGTAAACTGATCTAAAATTACTTAATGTAAAAGCAAAATGAAAATTGCAATTAGAGTAGCAGAAAGACTTTAGAATCAATAAAAAAAACTATCTGTGACACTCACTCGTTTCTTTAAGTTTTTGTTTGACAGAAAAACTACTATAAAACACATGTAAATGACGCAATACCTAATTATCATTTAGTATGCGTGTCAACCAACACTGAGATTGTTTTTCTCAAAAGTATGTTAGCAGCTCACAACTCATTCACTTGTCATTCTATACGTACAAGAACAATGCTGATCAGAAGAGTGATCTATTGTATTATTATATATTGCACGTGTTATACAACCAAGTTGCCCTGCTCTCTTTCTACTTACATAGGTCATATTTTCTATTTTTTTCTATATCTCCATCAATCTAATCTATATCTATTTACTGTTATATATATATATGTTATTATATTGACAATATAAATAAAATGATGCATGACATTGTTGTGTTTGAACGGGAAATTGAGGATTTCCCATTATGTATAGTAGTAGAAACTAAACAAAGTATTATTGTCAAATGAACCACTAGCAATACTATGTATTTTTTTGCCTTTGTCTCTTTCTTGGACTTTTGACTTTATATTAATATCGTATTTCATTCAACAGCATAACCTCTCTCTCTATTTCTTTACTACACACCACAAATGGTTCGAAAGAACCGATACATTACTATACTATATTCATATTCACAAGTAGTAAACATTTGCCATTTTCAAAACATGTATATACAAAACTTCTTGTTTATAATATTATGTTTGAGAGCAAGGTAGTGTAGTAGTAGCCTGTTTTCAAAATGACTTTGGAAAATATCATGCTACCTTCTACAATCTCTCAACTTTCCACCACCACATTATTTTCCTAGGCATACAACAAATACATCATGCATATATATATATAAATATATATTCAACAAACAAGCATATACCATCATACTTTTCTATATACATACACCACACCAACAAACTTTATTTCCGTCTCTTAAGGTGAGACGAAAATAGCTTTCTTCATGTTCTTTGGCAATGGACGATATAAACACTCTACACATTACACACACGCATACTAAAAAGAATCATTACATTCATACTAGTATGTATATACAACAAAACTTGAGAAAGAGAGAAGAAGGAAAGGTAAAATGAATCTATAAGAAGAGAGTAGGGAAAATGGCATAAGCATATCAGAAGACGTAGAAAAGGGAAGTATAAAGTATATTTTCCTCTTCTTCCTTTTCTTTGCCATTCCAAAATGAATAAATGAGGTTTTTTCCTTCTTAGAATTTCTTTTCCTTTTCCTTTACTTGTGGTTGTTGGTTCCATGTCAATTCATTCTCCACTTTCCTGACTTTGTGTCATGCTATGTTAGCTAAAAGTGTACATATATTCTCTCAAGTCTCTCAATGTTTCCTGACAATCTTAGCTTGTATGTTACTTGACTGGAGTATCGCTTACTCTACTCTGCCTGACTCTCGAAAGGAATATCATCATATCTAATGCTTTTAAAGATCGAGAGAAAGAGTGAATATATAAAAAGTAAAAAAGGCAAAGCGAATCCAAAATACTATAAGGGAATTCCAGAAAAATGCAATGTAGCTACTACTACTGCACATGTACACTTCACATTCCGAAAAAAAATAAGATGAGGCAAGAGTTAAGATGTTGTAGTGTGTGTGTGTGTGTAGAAGAAGAGAAAACGGAAAAAGGTAAAAAAACCTTTCATGCTGTGTGTACTCTAGTTTATATGAAAAGACCACAAGATCAAAAAATGTATACTGTAAAAAAATCTACAACGAGAAAATGTAGTAGACACAAGACAGACAGGCAGGAAATGAAAATCTTTACTCGATTCTAGTAGTGCTACAAGATATATATTCAAGAAGAAGTAAAAAAAGCTAATAAGTTAGCTCTACTACTAGTAGTATCACTACTATAACTATACTACTATTGATCTCACCTTGGTGAAGGTGAATTTCTATGTGGGGAGCTTTCAGAGCTGGAACTTGCTGCTGGAGATCTGGAATTTTGTCGGGAGGTCACACGAGAAGATCGACTAGACATATTTGTAATAAATGATTGTTTTTTATATATATAGAATTCTCATTGTAATCTTTCAAATATTTTTTTTTCTAAAACTATGAGATGAATGTTGTCAGTTTTTCTTTTTTTGTCAATGCAATATGTTTGAATTTTTAAGTAAAGAGAAAAAAATGTATAAAATTTAATAATAAATATCTTACCGTTGTTGACGAGAATAAGAGTTTCTTGGTGTAGTATTTCCTCCTCTTGTTGAAGAGTTATATCCACCATGATGAGGACTTACTCTTCCTGCTGAACTACTAACACTCGTCACAGAACTCGATCTCGAGTGACTAGTCCCTCGATCAGAACTTTCAGAATCACTAATAGACCTAAGAAAGAAAGAGAGAAAGAAAAAAAATAGGAAATCAGTAAAGAAAAATTCGGTCAATGTATCTATAATGTATTACAATAAATCTATCCTCATGTTTCCTTTTCTACTTTACACAAGCATTGCTGCTAGAAAATCTAAAACTCTCTTCTATTTCAACCATAAAATCAAATGGGTGACTCTTTATACATTATATCAAGTGGTATCGTAATAGGAAAGTCAGGTTTATAACATCCGACGAACGAAGAAGCTCTTAGCTTTTTAGTTTCTTTTTTTTGAGGTTTAAGAAAATTGTGTATGGCAACTTACCTAGACTTGTGTCTTTTATTATTAGGTAAATGACGAGAAGAAACGGAACTTGCAGGTGACTCAGGGCGTCGAGATGATACTCCTCCTCCATTTCGAACTTGTGTCATTTGATGCAGGTGTAGAACTAGATGTTCTTTCATCAATTTCGGATGAATGAGTTGGAGGAGCAAAACGACCTTCATTATGATAGTTGCTGTTATTATTATTCCATGGCGCTCTGTGATTCCTTTCGGGAAATGAATTGTGTCTGTTGTGGTATCGGTCTCGTCTACCTCTTCCATAAAAACCATCACCTCTTGAACGATTAAATCCTTTCTGCTCATAAAAATGACTAGATGAATCGGAAGATTGCCTACAAAAAAAACAATATAAATATATACAATATTGCATAAAATAATTAAATACACGAGACAGACATAAACATGTTTATAGTAGACTAAAAGTTCAAAGGTTGTGTAGTAAGTAAGTAGTAGCTCATTCATATTTAAATCAATAAAATGTAGTAGTAACGACGAAATAAGATACAATCTTGTATGCTGTGTAGCTTTCTTAATATCGTCATCGTCGTTGTCGATAACAAAATCACAATTGAAATTCTAAAGACCAAAAAAAATAATGTCAAAGTTAACCATGAGACGCAAAGAGATGTGTGTCAATAATACATTTTGTTGTACTACCTCTAATAGAGTATTTTCATTTCAATATATAAATGCGCACAAACTAATCCAGTGTATACAAAAAAACTCTAGTTAAATTTTCACTAGAAAATTAGAATAAATTGTGACAAAACAGGCTGTACATATAATTTGTATGAAAATATTCCATATATATACAAGTGTGCAACAAATCTTCGTAAATAGACTGCAAGTTAACCTTTTTAGATAAGAGCCAATTAGCATATTTCATTCTTCAATTATTATTATTATTATTATATAGACGATAACACAACAAAAAGTGCAGTGAACAAATCAACGTCAACCAAATCACGTACAAAAGACGTACACATTGAACTTTTACTAAAAATCAAGTTCATTCTACAAACTACTATCAAACTGTTTTGTTGTTTATATTGTAACTGAATGAATGTATACAAAAACTTTTCGGCAACAATAACAACTACCAGTCGACGACAAATGTTAAAAAATTTACTTCTGCATGAAACCACACATGTGTATGACATTTGTTACTCTTACTCTCAAATAATACGCCTACACATATATTTCATTATCATCATCATACTTAATTCAACCTCTTCTTCTTGTATCAAAAGAGCTAAAAAAAGTATAAAAATTTGTTTCTCTCTCTCTAATGTCTGAATCAGTGCCAAGAAATCTGTTTTCTCTGTTCATTCAATTTTCTATGCATATGTGTCTTGTTGCTCGCCTACTGAAAATAACTAGACTATTACATTAATAAATAATAGATCAAACCACTTGTCGCTAGATCACAAGTTATACTATTAATATATATTCATTGGAATATTTTACTTCCTACACATATCTCTTTGGTACATTGCTCTTGACATAATTTATAATAATATTCTTAATATTCCTATAAAAAAACTAGTAATTAATGTTAATTATACAATATTACATCTCAGTAAAGTGAGTTAGAAAGAAAAAACCACAATTTCCTCTCCATTTGTATATTATCAAAGAAAAACCTTACTCTCCTTAGTATATTATAATACAATAAGAAAATAAAACCACATACAAAAACAATATTCCCTTAAGAGAAAAAAATCGATAACTTGAATGTTTTAAATATTTATATCAACAACAGCCATCATCAATTTACTATATATTATGTATATATATATATTTATTGTTTATTGTCTTACCCGTGTTGCATAGGAAAACGCTGCTGTCTATTGTACATAGTAGTGGATCCTGCTGGAGAGGCTGACAAAGGTCCATTGTTACTACTAACACTTGTCACATTTGCACCAACACCACTACTACCACTAATGTTACTATTAATTCCCTGAGTAGCTGTTTCACTCGTCGTTTCACCAGAGAGCGGAGCTTCTATTGGAGTAATTGGTCCATTTTTAGGAGTTGTTGGTGTCGAGCCTGGCTCGTGATACGTAATTTGTAATTGCTGTCCACCCAATGTGTGAGGTTTAGTTTTGACCGCTTTGACTGCTGAACGAATGTCCATAAATGCTATTAAGTGAATCACATCAAATAAAATAATGTTTAGATTAGAAAGAAGAAAAACGTAGGTTATAATATAATACACATAGTAAAATTTTATTCAACTTACCCACTGTTGCACTTTTTCCATTTTTTCCACTACCGCTATTAGCGGCAATACTGTTGTTGTTGAGCATAAAGGAATTGTTGTCATCAGGCAACAGTTTGACACTTTGTACACGTCCATGTCTGTAAATAAAATAAAATCATTATTTAAAACATTATTCTTTTATATATTGTAAACCAAAATGTATTGACACAAATACACCACACAGTATTCGACATGAGACAAATGACAACATACCCGTAATCATAAATAACTCTTTCTTGATTACTCTCATCTTTTATGTATTGTGGTGGTGATGGTGAAGTATAAGAAGAATATTTGTCTATCGGGTAAGGTGAAGGTGACCTGTTGTAGCTATTACATTCATGTTTACTTTTTCTATGATTTCTATCATCCTTATCAACTTCATCTTTATACAATTTGCTACTACTACTACTACTACACTTTCTTCTTCTTATTTTTGAAGAAGAAAACGAAGCAACTTTTCTGAAAGGTTTTTTGAAACCATCCGTATCAATTGAAACACGAGAATAACTTTTATTGATATTATTATGCTCGTCTTTTCTACTCTCAAAATATCGATTATTCTTTCTTCCAGTACTGCACGTATGACTCGGAGAAGAACTGTAGTTTCCTCTATTTCTTCTACTACAACTAAGTCGTCTACTATTACGATATTTTCTGTTGAAAACTTTCACTGGTAATGGTAGTCTATCCATAGTTTTTTTTTAAAAAACTAACTAACTGGAATGTTCCGAGAGAAAAAACTTTAGAAAGGAAATTGACAAAATTTGAGAACACAAAGATGTACAAGAGAGGGAGAAAAAAATTTTCTTTATAGTGTGTCTTGTTCTATAGTCAATCCATGACAAATATATATGTATTCCAGAACAAGAGTTTTATCCAAAGGTATACACAACACAGAGATGTACAAGAGAGGGAGAAAAAAATTTTCTTTATAGTGTGTCTTGTTCTATAGTCAATCCATGACAAATATATATGTATTCCAGAACAAGAGTTTTATCCAAAGGTATACACCAAAACAGAAACACACACATATATATAATAGAAAGAGGAGAAATTATTTATAAAATTCAATTGTATAAATATTTTAATACAAAAATTCAAACCATGTGATGTAGTAGTATATTATAAACGATATATGTAGAAGAACTGAGGCTACACTACTACCACAAACATAAATGCCTCGTCGTCCTTTTTCCTGCTTTAAAAATCTACATGAAAGCATTTACTAAGTAACGACAATTGACGACGACTCATTCATTATCTATGATATACTGGAAAATGCTCATATCTCTGTCTCCTTGAAGAGAGCTCAAGTGGTTAGTGGTGGTAATGTTTTGTTATCACAAATTGTCCACATTATAAATTGTACGTCACAACCATACAAGTCATATAGTAAATGAGTAAGCATATTATATCATGTAATATACAGAACACATTAAAAATATTTTGCAACTTTTGCCAGGCCTGTAGTATTCAGAAACGACTGTGTCACAAACATTGCATTTCATACCTTACTTATTATTATTGTACCTTATGATGATGGAAATTATTTGGGCTTCAACAGATAAGAATGTAGGACTAATATTGAAACAAGCAACTGATAAAATGTTTTTGTGCGCTTTAGAAAATTTGCAGACAACTCTATGATATATAGATAACATATATATATATATAAGTATATTTAGTATATAGAGTTTCATTTACGGACTCAAGTTACTAAAGTTCAGACTATTTTATTGTATTTTGAACTGGAAACATAATAGCTAAAATTCTTATTTGAGACAACCAATGGATGTCGTCAACTGATGACGGTAGCTCTTTCTCTTTCTTTGTATGCCAAATTTAATTGTCAGATAATGCCTGCAAAAAATATTTTTTTGAATGTGAGCTCCAGTTGAGAATTGTCATGATTCATGGCATTTATATATAGTACGGACATGCAGATTTTGGAACAACGTCAACTACGTATATAATATAACAGAGTTCTAGTAGTGTAGTAGTATATGAAGATTTTTCATAAAAATAACTTTAGACTTTTGCTGCAGTGCAGACCTTTCATACTTTCTTCATTTCATGCAAATGCAGATTTAGGTAATTTGAAACTCTCCTCATTCATTATTAGAATACAAAACTTTAAAAAAGTGCTAGCTAAGCTATCATTTATAAAAATGAAATATAAACTACTTTTTCCAGAGTTTTTAATTTCGTTTAAATCATCTAATGGTATTTTCTTTCCTTCAGCATTTAACATACGATGACGACGGAGAGAGTGAAAGCAAAAAATAAGTTTTTAATAATAGTTCCAAAAGGGTTTTAGCAAAAAAAATACATTACTATTATACTATACCACGATTACGATATATATATATTTTTGTTGTACAACATGAGGAAAAGGAATAAGGCAAGGGTGGTAAAGTGTTTGAAAACTACATAGCTTTTTAGCTAACAATGTAGTAAAGTACTTTCCTCTATAGAACATTAGTGAATTTCAAATAGAAAAGTTTCTCTCCAGAACTTACAACAAGTACAACAACAACAGCATATTTCTTGAAATATTGTGTAACATTCACATAGCATGCAAAACTGACTTTTATATATATGTATGTACTCCAACTTTCGTTCCTAGTAAGCATGCACACAAATAGTTAGATAGTAGTGCACGAGGAGAATTTTGGTGGTGGTGGTTCTTTCTTGCTTTTGCTCTTAGTGCTTACGAAATTGCAATTTCTGCAAAAACGTTACAACATCACCAGCAAAGCACACCGAGAGAGAAATATGGGCGGGTTTCCAAAAAGAAACCGGAGGCAGGAAATAAGCGTTACACCTATAACGCAACGATCTATGAAAACCTACCAAAAAGTTTTACTGAGTCAGCTCTCTCTTCTCTAAATGTAGCCACATTCATACAGAAACTTACAGAACATGCTCTTTCGAAATTCTCTCTCTCTCTCTCTCTGGCTTCCCAACTAACTAACAAGAATAAGAATATAGTGCAGTAAAAAAGACTTGGAGGAAGAGGATAGGATTTTGCATTTACTCGACATTATTCGGAGTATATATCTTCTTCTCTCTTCGTTGTCGTTCTCGGGTTTTCTTTGCCTGTCGGGTCAAAGAAAACAGTAACGAGTATTACTTCTATCTCTCCTCTATATAGTAGTCGTCTCGTTCCATCATTTCGTTCTTTCTTGTATCATTTTGTGTAGTATGTATACCTACTATCTATATACATCTTCTTCTATACAGTCAAAGTCTATAGTAAGTATAGAACATTGAGGTGTTTTTGCAGAGAACTCTCTACACAAAGTCTTTCTACCATCACAGCGGGTGAGGCATAGATGATGTGTACATATATACATACATAGAAATAACATGCACAAGTATAAAGGATAAGGTTTAAAAAGTTTATATATTATAAACTAAACGAGATATAACTATATAGTATATGTTTTTAGTTATATAACTTCAGACCAGACTATCGTCATTACTACAACTAGTTCTTTCATATATATATATATACTCTAGTCTTTCATATATTGAAAGGCTGAAACTCTGTATAAAATCCTCTTTCTATGTAGAGAAGAAGAAGAGAAGTACGTGAACATAAAAAAACGTGGTGGCAGCAACTCGTTCCCAGAGTACATTATAGTAGAGAGAGAAGAACTACTCCAACTCTCTACTGCGTCGTGGTTTTCCATATATCTTTTCCCATTCTCTAGCTATATGATTGTGTGGGCACAAGTTTATTTTATATATATATATATATATATAAGGTATACTATCTATCTCTTTTGACTCAACCAACTCTACATATATATATATATACAGTCTTCTCTTTATTCTGCTTTTATATAATACCAAAAGCAAGCCAAAGGATAGATAAAGGATAGAGGTAGTATAGTATGATGATGGTATATATAAAATGAGAAAAAAGCTCAAGCTAGCAACTGCTGAGCTTGAAGAGGGATGCTATATAATACTACCAGAGAGGAAAATTCGATGGCATAAAAAAGGTTCAATCAACCCCGTGGGTGGAAAAGATGTAATATGGTGTAGAGTCTTCTCGTGTATGTCATACCATCATCATATAGCCCAAAAAATCCTCTTTTTTTAATACGTGACTACCAACTGAGAGGAACACAGAGAGAACAAAATGAAAGACAAGTTCTTCTTCTTATTCTGAGTAACCTTTGGAACAACCAACTTTACTGTGTGTGTGTGAAGAATATCTATATCTATATACTCTTATATATATATATATATATATATATATTCCCAAATGACAATCTACTTTAGAGAAAAAAGAAGTATTATATAAAAGTAACCAGAAAAGCTTGAGAGTTTCATTGTATGTGGCAGTAGCACACGAGAAAGAAGCTGAGTAACATTGAGTCTCTCTTCTCTCGTCCTTACTTATACAATACTATATAAAATAATCTATTTTACTTTACTACTATTGTGCACTTGAAGCCACAGTACACAAAAAAAATTTCAGTTACTATATTGCATCCTCTTCTCTTCTTCAACTTTAATATAATATATGCTGCTGTTTGTAGTTAGTACTACTCAAATCATCGACCAACAAAAAGCTTTTTTGCTACATTCAAATAAACCTGTCGTATGGATAAACCATTCTTCGATGCCGATAATCGATTTGGTAGTTTCTCTCTCTCTCTCTCTCTCTCTCTCGTTTACTATGCAAAAATCTATACGACATTTTTATATATGTAACAAGTCAGAAAGTAAATATTCACGTACATTATTATTATTATGGAATTGTCATATAGAAATATTTTACGTGAACCAATGAAATGATGTACAATTAGATAATATAATATAAGTGCTGCTGCAGTTGGCTGACCGACGGTAAAGTGACTACTATAATCATTATATGTTATATTCTACCTTTTTTTCTTTTGTGTATGTCTATCTAATTGCTTTGCTTGATATTATAATATATCCCATATTTCTCTTCTCATGAGACTAACGGAGTCCAAAACTATATACAGCTTAATGGCTTGGCTGGCAGGTCACATAATATAATTCTTGTACCACGTACTGACGATGTACTACACATTTATTTGTCCCTATTCTTGTTGTATAATATTCAATGTTGTTATTATACTGTAGCAAAGTTTGGTTTGCTTGGCAGAGTTGGTAAAATATATTGTCTAGAGCTATGTTAGTTATGTGTCTTTCAGAATCTACTTCCATCCAACACATTACATATATACATACATATATATCAGCATTACTCATCATATAAGTTTTCAGAGTATATATACTATATAATATTATCATCATGCAGTGCAGAAGTCTACGTGGCAAATAAAGTTACGTGATGGTAGTTGAGTTGAGATACTCTTTTTGTACACCATCATACCTCGTCCTCGTACTAAACAACTTCCAACCACCCCTTCTAGTCCAACGAGTTATACGAAGCAAAGAAAAAAACTTGACTTGGTCGACGATGATGATGATGATGATGCATCTAACAACCAAAAAATCTTTTAGAGTCGTAATAACTCTTTTGGCTGTACAACTTTCAGGTTAAAGCACAAAACATTGTGATAAAATTTCAATCCAAATTCAAGCTACATATATATATATATATAAATATATATAACTAGTAGCCATTCATAGTGGAATTATAATAGGACTCAAGTCACATAATAGTCACTTCTTATTGAATTTTAGAGAAACATCGAATCGATCGATGGTAAGGTAGAAATAGAGAAGGAAGAAGTAACCTGTGATCGATTTTCAATACATTTGGAATATATATATATATATATTATAAGAGTCAAAGTCAAAAGACACATAGAAAAAAGAAATGCTTTCAAAGAAGATTGTGTCTAGAATAGGATGACACCAAGAACTGACAATATAATATTTTTTCTATGAAGAAAAAAAAATTCTTTCATATGTCCAGAAAATGACAACGTCAATATGAATTTCAAGTTTATATGTCGTTTTCCACATTTTAGATTATATAAAGTAAAAAATAGAAAATGACATTTAGTTTCAATCTCCAGGCTACTTAATCAATTTACTTAATACTCTACTGATGATGATGCTTGGTAATATGGTAAATAGTTATTTACTAGATTTCAAAACTTGAAAGCATTATATTACTACAGCTGCAGATAGAGAGCTAACTATGAAAGTAAATAACATCTCATCACAAGAGTAGTAAGTAGTATTATGGTAAACAGTTTATATAATGTAATTCAAATCTATCTAATCGTATTCAATGATTCAACAACGTATATATATATATATTATATATACGGCAAAATACCTCTTATGTTGTTGAAACATATGTACTTTGGACTCCAGAGTCGTCTTCTTATATATAGTAAATGCCGAATAAAGGAATACTAATGTTTCGATTTTCAGACTTGGTAGAGACTGGTTTCATCCAAAATATATTGTATACTAATATAGATAGTAGTTATTCCATGTTGGGAATGGTTTAGGCTGACTGAATATATTATTAAACTTTAGAGTAAGAAAAAAGTACATTCTCAATTCTCTCATTCTGCTTCAAAAGCTTATTTTAAATTGAAAACTACATTCCTTTCCAAACGACTCTACTAGCTAGTTCCAGCAGCTTCACAAACTCGAGAGAGTCAGAGAGTAAAATGTATGTAATCTAATCTACACTTTGTGATTTAATTCAGTATTTCTTCTTCCAAACTAACTCTCAAAGCTAAAGAGAAATTGTACTTTGAAAACATTTTCAAATAAACTAAAAGTCATAATAAATGAAAACAGAAAAGAGTATCAAATTTTCAGTAATTTACTACATTACATGTGAATATGACTCAGTTTCTCTTGATTTTATATTCATTTACTCACAGGGTTTCAAGTTTCTTTTTATGTATGTCTGTGTACATGAGATAAAACAGAAGAGAGAGAAACAGAAAATTCCACAAAATATTACATATTACATGACATAATGTTCATGTGATTGCATTTATATATTATGAAGTTTGATGTGAGTGTGAGTGAGAGAGAGAGAGAGAGCATATGTGCTAGTGTACAATATTAGATAATACAGACAGACAGACAGAATTCTAGCAATACTACAAAAGTAAAAAAGAACTACTCAACTAAAAGTTTATAAATAATATGCGGAATATAATTGGAAACACGGAAAAGTTCCATTCAATAATACTGACTTTGTGTTTGTTTGTACAACACCACCATCATATTCATATAGTCTTGAGTAGATACTTTTTTTTATCATGGAGAACCAATCTCTTTCATTGCAGCATTAGTAATTATCAAGAAGACCTTGAAAATCTTTCAGGAAAAAATATTACACACTTGTTCGGTATCACTTGTTTACGATTGTACCATTCCACGTAGTTAGTTAGTTAGTTAGTACACATACACACACATATTACTACTACTTACTTTACTTCTCATTTTAAATGAAACAATCAATGACTACTTACTATAGAAAATATTATTATACTTATACCTTCCTGCTACACATCATCGCTTCCTTACACAAAATGCACAATCAATTCTTTTCTTTTTCTTTTTTGGTTTTTTAGTAGTACTGAAAGCAATTTAAACAGCAAATCAAAAAACAATGCGTGTCTTTCAAAAGAATTTTTCTATTTCAACAACATTATGCAACTTGACCTCCAAACCAAAAAGCCTAGAAGAGCTTTCATATTGCAAACAAAGTGAACACTCAATTTTTACATGAATTATAAACAAGCAGAAAGAGAGACAGGTGTTTTATAGGTATGTATTATGCACTTTTAGTTTAGTACTTTTTGCTTACTCATATACCTTGTAGTACAACTTAGTCATACTCATATGATTGTTAAACCTTTTTTTATCGTCATTTCTTCTTAACCGCTCTTATTATATATTATATGTACTATGATTTTCTGCTGATTTGCTATATTTCAGTACAAAAAAAATGCAACAACGCTAAAAATTCTATGGTTTAATACGTTTTGCAAACCACCAAAAAAGGGGTAATGAAAGACAACCCAAGTCAATGATTGGCATATCTATTAACACCTACTACTACATTATAAAGCAAAGGTGAATTATCTCATAAGATGACGAAGACGAGAGACGTAAAATGTAAAGCATAATGTAAATTACTTTGATCACAGAGAATACAACAACCACGATAGCTCTTATAAAGCGAAAATGTCTTGTCGTGAAAGGTAAGAGAAAAAAATTGAGTGGTGAATTCTTTTTTCTCTCTTCTTTCGACTGAATCTTCTCTTCTGCATATTATTATACATTGCACACTTGGACATTTTTTTGTGCAACAAAACTCTATTCACTTTTCTTCAAAGCATCTAATTATCATTATCAAGGTGGTAAAACTCAAGGTAACACAAAGATTCAACTCTTTTGTTACTTTTTTTACACATTATATATTTGTACAACAATGTACATGTACATGTACGTACGTATATAAGTAAAGAATTGCGTACGTAATAAAATTCCATCATCATGATATGCACAAGTATTCTTGTGTACAATTATCTAACCATACCCAAAAACAGCAGCAGATATCATCGTAATTTGTTGGATAGTTCAACATCTCTTTATCAACTTTGTCCAAATCAAGTAATAGATTTCCAAAATCAACCATAGAACTATTTCGTTTTCTAATATCCATCATTCTATTATCATTGTCGTTCATGTTAATTAAACTCTGGTCTTGAAATTGATAACTCTGTTGAAAATATTGAGCTGGATTTTTCCAAAAGGACTTGGAATATAACGATGATGATGATGATGATGACGACCAATAACATGAATTAGATTTGTATTGCATATTCTTATCAGCATCTGATTTCTTAT
The DNA here is from genome assembly GCA_009869805.1 of Oncopodura yosiiana. Taxonomy (NCBI): domain Eukaryota; kingdom Metazoa; phylum Arthropoda; class Collembola; order Entomobryomorpha; family Oncopoduridae; genus Oncopodura; species Oncopodura yosiiana. The sequence continues at coordinate 14,483 of VCNE01002569.1, forward strand.
ATTCATTTTCAATTGAATTGAATTCATTATAATTAGTACTACAACTATTAGACTGTTCATCATCATCATCATCATCAATATTAGCTCTTAATGGTGTTGAAATTGATTCTGATGAATATGTTGGAATTGGTAATGGTAATGGACTATTTGCTTTTTTTGGTTCAAACTCTGGAAGTAAAATTTTTTCTTGTTCTTCTGGATGATGTTTATAATAATAGTGTCTATTATTATTACATGATTGATTATAATGATGAGAGAAAGGTCGTACTCTCCGCTTATTATTATTAGTAGTAGTAGTAGTATTTCCACGAAAATTATTGCGTCGTCTGAAAAGTGGTCGAGAAAACCGATGTTGTGAATGCCGCCACGGTCGAAAGCGTTGTTGTTGCTTCAAGACATTAAAATTCGGAAATATAACTGGAAATTGTAGAGATTGAGTTTGTATATTACAACTATTACTACAACTATTGTTATTATTATTAATAGGATTTTGAGAATACATTCCTTCAAAATAATTATTGTCTTCATTATTATTTTTGTTACTACTATCTGTACACACTGTATGAGGCTCTGAATGAGGTAATGGTGGTAAATCAGGTGGTGGTTCAATTGGAAGTGTAGGTGCATTATTATTATTATCAGTGATAGTATTACTATTATTAAAAAACCAATTAACACGATCTGAATAAGAACTGTCTAGTTGAGAAGTAGGTTGAGATGTAGTATTTGTTAACCACACAGCTGAAGAATTGCAAAAAGATGCTGGTAGTAGTGGCATTGTCCATTGAAATTCTGGATCTTGTCTCATCAAAAATGGGAATCCTTGAGGCATTGTTGGACAAGAAGAAAAAGGACAACTAGTAGAAGTATTATTATTTGACTGAAATTGTTGTTGATTATTTTGAGCACCACCATATGGTTTTAAGACACTATTATTACATCCTCCTCTTCGATTCTTTTTTAGTCGAGGATCAAAAGGAGAGAGGTTATTGATGAAATTCCAGTTTGAATTATTATTGTCACTCATTTTCTTCTATTTTATTATATTAAAACCTCTTTTACTAGTATTTACTACTATATACCTTTTCCCATATGGAAATAAATGATCAAATCTACTTTGAAGACGTAGTGGCTACAACACAAGACACTATAACATTACATTAAGTGTATATAAGTTATTAGCAATTTTTATGAGCATCGTTAAGAATTGGCACATAGTAGGCAAAACAAAATGATTCTTATGAATCATAAAACTGTTTCAAGAATTGTCAATTGTTCTAAATAAAATAAAATTTGTTTATAATTGTCAATAAAACATAATAAAGCTCTTTTGTATGCGTATTTCAACTCTGACATATATTGTGAATCATTAGAAATTTACAACAAGCAATGAAATTGGGCTGATGACAATATCGTCGATAACATCAATTTGTACATTTCATATATTTCTTCAGATCATCAATACTTTTAGAAGACTTTGTGATACGACCAATAATAATGGTATGAAAAGCACCTTGCCTTTTATTTGAGATTGACAGCAAAGAAAAAGGTATATATATATATATAGTTATACTTTACACAATATAATAATAATAATACCCATCTCTCTCTTCTTTCTCTCAAAACTACCTGTCCGATGGTTGTTATTCTTTTTTCTTTCTTCAAAGAAATACTATGTAGTATTAGTGTAGAGTTCTAAGAAAGAGAATTTTAGTAGCTATCTGAACTTACTACCTACGTATCTACGAGTTTTTACCTACGTGTATACCAAGTTATAATATGCAATGCACTTGAGCTACAGAACATCTTCTTATTTGCTACACAAAACAATCTTTAGAGGAACGATCCCTTCTTCTATTCTTCAACAAGAAAAGTACCTGGTTTGGTTTGGTTGTTGCCTTTAGTTAGCTGGTTCTTCTTCAAACTTTTACCTTGTTCCATCATCCAAGTATATATTCTCTCTAACTACTACTTACTACTTTATATATATATATATACTTTTAGAGTGCCACTATATGATATGGAAATAAAGTTCTCTTATAGTCTAGAACAGCATGTGAACAATGTACTTTGTTTCGTTTCTCTCTCTCTCTCTCTCTAACTACGTTTCGTTCTTTTTTAGCTAGTGGCAAAGGCAAATGATGAGTTGTTCTTCGACTTACACAAGTCTTTCTGTCTATAATACCAACAAAACATGCTAACAAAAAGCTCTTCTTCTTCTTCTTCATCATCATCTTCTTCTCTATTCCTAAGGCTTGTTTTGTTGATCGTAGTCCAAAAAGGAATTTTTCCCCATTGAAAGAAGACTTCCCCTTACAACACATACAGAGCAACCACGCCCTGAGTATAAAGAGTATTTCCCTGATGGGTTCTCTCTCTCTCTCGCATCTTCTTCTTCTACTACTACTCTTATTCTCTCTCTAAACTACATCTTTACTTCTCTTACTCTATACTCTATGTGTATCATCACTTTATACTATAATGCAATGCAAGCATCTCTCTACATTTTCTTTAGCAGAACTGAGTGAGTGAGTGAGTGTAGTACAAAAAGCTCTTTCAGTTACTTGGTGTGTTAGTGTTGGATGCTTATACAACATATAATAATATTCCTCTGAAAAAAA
>VCNE01002570.1:0-10911 GCA_009869805.1 Oncopodura yosiiana
ACAGCTGCTGACATGTACGAGCAAAAGAATTTGAAAAATCTTTGCTACAGACGATTGGCTCGATATTTTGTGAGTGTGGAATCTGTAACAGAAATTCTTGTTGCTGGTTACAAATTCAAAGTCGACAAAGATTTACTGAAAGCTCCTCAAAAATTTTTCAATGAAAATGCCAAAGAAATTCAGCAGAGTGAATCCTTCAAGAAATTTATGGTCACAAATGGAACTGAAATTGCTGAAATTTTGATGCACATAATAGCTCAAGATAACTCATGATCAATTATGAAATATTTTATATAAATGTATTTATATTATAATTCTTCATATTTTTGTTCTTCACTGATACTCTATATAATATAAACATCACGTCCAATCTCTGACAATCTTATAATAAAACTGTACATCATTAACAAACTTATAAAATGATTTCATACTGCACTCAATTAAAAACACAGAAGCTACTACCACAAAACTAAAACTTAAAAAATACCCAAACATCGTAGTTGACAATACTGAATCCAATCTAATATATTGTGGCTGTCTATTTTTATATTCCTCCTTCTCATTCATTCTCTTATAATAATTATCCATCTTTGAATTTGGTAATCTCTGCCAAAAACTCATTAGTCCAGATTGCCTTGCTAGTAACATTTCCTCATTAAAAATAGCATTGAAGTGATACATAAAATAAACGTATCTTTTGCTAATTGCATAATGTTGTTTCATGGCATAACACTGACGCTCTGGGTTAAATGTTACCATCATTTTTCTAAAGGATATCGATATATCTGCTACAATCAACGCAGTCTTAACTCCTTCAGTATTAAACAAGCAATCGTCAGAGTAGCCATCGTCAGCATAGGAATAAAAATAGTTATCACTTTGCCTTAAATTGATACCATTCTGGAGAAATTCCCATTTGTTAGCTTTATATGGTGGTAAGTATCTTGAGCCATTTTGACTGCATATTTTATAATTTGCTTGTAATAACTCAACAAGATTTTCATATCTGTCTGGTGGCGATGGTAGAAGAATTTCAGATTTAAAATAATTTTCATAGCCAATTGAGAGAAATAGTAAACAGTAAATGAGAAGTAAGTCAATCCATGAAATGGAATTAAGACTTTGTCGCAAAGGAAGGGCAAATAGTCTAGTTACAAAATCCTGAAATTCTATTGGTCGCTTCTGAACAAGTCGACCAATCACAACACAGATTGGAACAAGTATTAAAATAAGGGCCCAGATCTCTAGTGAAAACGAATCAAACCAATTGTGAATAACTGAAGCTTGACCTTTTTCACCGCAGTAAAATAAATAACTTTTGATTGAGTCTGTTACAACAAATTGACTCACTACTGATTCGAAGACTCTGCCGAAATCTTCCATTTCATCGATATATGGATAAATTTCGGATTTATAAGAATCACTTAGGTTTGATAGATTATAGGAAGAGATAAGGGTGAAGTTATATCTTGAGCTTAGATGATATATTGGAAGGAATTTAGTATTAAAAATCGTAACAACTTGGTGGAACTATAAATGAGTTTTGTTCAAGATTCGAGCACGAATCCAAATCTTGGTAATATATACCTACTGAATGTCTATTAAGGTTTCGATTTAATTTCCACCAATAAGATTTTGTGTTAGAGCTAAAAACATTTTGATTGGTTGAGATTTTGTGCCATGTCTCGTGAGATAAAGCGCACCATGTACAGGAGACGTATTGAATTATATGAATATGTTTTAGATGGAGAAATTAGGCATAAAACAAATTGTACATTAGAATCACGAAATGTTTGTAGAGGTTGAAGATTTAATTTTGCTTGACCAATCGATTTGTCAGAATAGTATATTAAAAGATATAGAGATGAGTACTGTTCATAATTCATATGGATAACACTTGCTGACTTCTTGCCGAGTTGAAGTGAAATGAAATGAGTTAGCTCGTCATAATATGTTGGGCCAATTCCAATAAAAATTCCACAAGTGCTTCTACTATGCTTTAGAGAATTTTCTGATGGGAAATAAGTAGCTAACGTAGGTACTTTGAACTGGTAATAAATTAACCAAGGAATATTTTGAAATGAAGGCCAGTGAATTAATTGATTTGAGAGTTGAAGTGAATCGTTTTTGTAATTGTATAAATGAATTGAACAGGGATATGGGACGATGTTCGTAGCAGATTTTGGAATTATACAAAATATTAAAATGAAAATTACACAATATGTGGACATTATATTATATTCTATACAGGAAAGAAAGTCGAATGTCCTGGTTTAGTAAAGGACTGGGCAGCAATGCTTTAACCAAAGAGTTACTTTTTAGTAATGTTCGGACTAGAGTAGTAAAATATTAAGAAGAAACTTTTGTTGAATATACATTATGTAGAAGCTTTATCGGAACCACCTGTCACTCTTCAAATTCTTTCTTAGCTTATCAATAATAGTGTTCAAGATTTTCTTCTTATGTGTACTTAGAACTTCTATTGACAAGAGTACTTGACCATGTAGCTGAAGACTCACTAAAAAATTTATCATATTTTACAATAAAATCTGTCTACTATATAAGAGAACACATCTACATATACATATATAGGTGTATCTAAATAAATTATATCGACATAGACAGACTCTGTTTTGTGCACTCTAAAATATGTGACGCTTTACATAGCATTGGCAAATAAAGACAAATTAGTATGATTCTTGGAGCTAAATACAATTTACATAATCACACTTGCATTAATTGCTCAATTAATTTAATTTCCAAATTTTAAATAAACCATTGCATTTACACTCATTGGTATTTTAATTTGAATTAACAAGTACATATTAGGAAGCGCAATGAGCTGATCATTGGTAAAAATCACGAACACTTGTATCTTTAATGCGAAATGGTCCACAATCTACATACCTTTGGAAGTATTTTTTCCCAGGAGATACTGGGGCAAGAGCAGAGTGGTTGTGATAAGGTGTCCAGTCATGGAATTCTTCGCCTGGCCTATGCACTTTTGGTTTGAGAACATCAATCACGAAACTCATGTTGTTGTTGAGTAACTTTAATATAGCTTCATTACTAAACAAGAATGAAAATTCAAGAGAATTATTGTATGTTTTGTTTGGGTAAAAGTGAAACGAGTACCGCTTCGCCATTAGTTCGAATCCAAAGCCAGCAATTATATTAAAATTAGATTCTGTATGTTGTGGAAGCCTCATGTGACCGACGTCCTCACAATCTCCTACATAGACAGGTGGACAACACACAGGCTTAATATCCTCCAAGGAATCTACAATGGAACATATATGATTTTCTACTAATAATAATTATATAGCTGACATACCAAAGTATTGCTTGCTTTGAATTTCTAAGCCGCAGAGGTATTCATTAGCAGGACACAGATTTTCTTTGGAAGCTGCGTCACTATTTCCTAATGTACTGCCATCCAAGCATTTAAGCTTGAAATTGGTAGTAGTATCTGAACTGACTTTCTCTTGGAAAATCCCTTTGGAAATCATGTTCTCTGGACACAGTTGAATTTCACTCTTAGATTTGAAGGGAGCAGAGTAGATAGAAGATAAATAGAAATAAGATACAATTGCGTCAACAATGGCTGGCTCAGTGGTGAAAATATCATCACAGATGATAGTTAGTCCTGGAATCCGGTTATTCAACCTGAATCCTGTGATGTACTTTCCTTCTGGACATTTGAAGCTCACTATGTGTCAAGTAATGCAAATTAGTTCCAAGAAAATAAATATGCTTTATAATGATCTACCTGGATTTGTATCCTGGACGGCAGAGCTTGCTAATATTTCGGATTCCGTCTAACAAATTATTAAGAGTTACTCAGCATTCGTTAGCACTAATTAGCAGACATTAATTTTACATGTATTTAGATAGGGAAATTTTTAGTTTTTTAAGCTTCAATGTCTCATGTATCCAAATTCCTAGGAAAGACATTTTGAAAATTTCGACATTTTTATCCTAAAATTAACAAATTATGGGTCTATTTGTAACATCTCATGTACCAATTGTTCAAATTATATCATATAGTAGCTCATTTTAATCGTAAGAAAACGGAAAATCTTTTATAGAAAAGATATTTGCAAATTTGAGTCTAGGAAATTGTACACAACAGTGAAATCCATAAGATGTTACAAATAGACCCATAATTTGTTAATTTTAGGATAAAAATGTCAAAATTTTCAAAATGTCTTTCCTAGGAATTTGGATACATGAAACATTGAAGCCTAAAAAACTAACAGTTTCCCTATCTAAGTATATGTAAAATTAATTTCTGCTAATTAGTGCTAATGAATGGTAACCCTAATAAGAATTAAAAATAATTTCATGTTTGACTCTTCATGTAATAAATGTCATCTTGTACATCTTATCATCTTACCTAGCCCCTTTTTAATAGTTACATTTACTCCAGAAAGTAGTTGGCCTGGTGGACACGTTTCTGTTGAAATTACATCTGCAGTGCAAGCAATGGCCAAATTGTCTATTCCAGTGGAATTTTTATCGTAGTTTAAGCCGTTTGTAAAAGGACAACTATAGCTCTTGAGGGGATTATGTGTCATTCGCCAGATGATGACTTTGAGTTCATGTTTAGCCTCTCCATTGATATTTCTACATACCATTTTAATTACGGCGTCACTCTGCTCATCTTTTATCATTTTTGTGATGAATGAGTCTTCTGGACAGCTGTAGGTGTAGCTTCTTTCTATAGAGTTCATTCAGGATTCAGCTCTAATGAATTATTATTAAACGTTTTAGTGGCATATACTCACCTTTAGACATATCTACTTGAGAAGAGAAGGAGCAGCAAGCAATGCGCACTTTTCGCACAGCATCTAATAAATACATTGGTAAATTTATAGTTTAATATGTCAGGTATAATAATTTCACTTCCACTACAATGAAGAAATAGAGAAGTGAAAAAAATTAGAAATATCAAACATATTTTTTCAAACATTTCAATTTTTGGTTTGAAATATTTCTTTCTCTAAGCTCTAATTTCTTTCAATTTTACTTTTCAAAGATTTCCAGGAAGTCAAAATTTTCTATTTATTTCAATAATTTTATCTTTCACTTGAAAAATTTGTTAATGACGTACCAAACTTCTTTTTTCTTAACATTGTCTGAAGTCCACAAACATATTGTCCATTAGGGCAAACTAAAGAGTCATTGTCGCTTTTGTCACCTTCACAAATGAGACTGATATGCGAAAGAAGCAAAGATTTTCCATCAGGTCTTTGTCTTTGAGACAATCCTGTAGCCAACTTCATACTAGGGCATTCTTTATTTACTGGGAAGGAAGATTTTCTGGCCACAGAGCTGTAGATACTATATGAGTTTTCTGTCAAAATGTCTCGACACTTTAGTCCAATTCCATTTTCAGATACATATTCGTTACGCGATTCAAGTCCATTCACAAATGATCCATTTCTACAATATTCTGAAAAAAAATCATAATTTACATAAATTATAATATATTATATCGTTGTTTGCTATATTATATTTGCTATTGCTACTCACCCATTGGACCCCATATGCCACCACATTTGACTCGACTACTTGGAGCTCAAAATCTTTGAGTCATTATGCCCAACAGAGTTAAGTCCAATTATGCACAAGACAGTATTGTTGCGCATGTAGCTCTGATGTTTTTCTAACTTATGTTCAGAGATTGTGGAAGCAGCTTTCGTTGCATCATCACAGGTCTTATCTAAACAATATATTGAGGAGATTAGTGGTAAAAATACTTAGACTATATAGTTATATTTCATAGTTAATATACCTGGTGAGCCACTGGCTAAAGTAATAATCACTAAATTGAAGACCACAACAACAAACTGTGCTACTGACATATTGTCACTTTTATAGTGAACAACTTAAGCAGTAAAGAAAACCACAGAAAGTGGCGTGGTAAAAAAATTGAATCAGGAAGAGAAAATGTGAGTTTGGTCCATTTATGCATTTCTGAGAAATTAATATAACCTAAACTAACACTTCTAATTTTAAAAGCTATTTTATATTTGCAACAGGAGCAATAATTGGACATAATGTAAATTTAAACAAATGGTAAATATAAACTAATGACTCTCTTTATAACGGAAATTATGCTATTTTGCTCCAAATTACAGTATAGAGAGAGTTTGTCTTTACCACTCTCTCTATAACGTAGAAAATTGAAAAATTTTGGCGTTACGTTATAGGCAGAGTCCACTGTATACCAAATTTTAACTTAAAATTGTGTTCTATGCCATTGGAAATCTACAATTTGACAGGTCTGGGCATTCCTGTAATTGAAAAATGTAATTGAAATGCTAATACATTCTACTCAACGTATTGCTCACGTCATGGCTAATTAAGCCACTCTAGTCTCTATATAATTTACCACTGTATGACTTAATGCATATCTAGCTTATAATGTAAATATGTACATTTATAATAAAATGGTATCAAAATACAATGCTCACTAATAAAACCATTGATTGCATTTAAACCCACAATTTATTTATCAATCACATTTTAATCAATTACATTATCACTTGGGCAAAAACTTTCTAGCATTAATCAACGTACTCCTCACTCTTTGCTTCGTCAAATTATCATCACCCAATCTAGCATCTTTACAATGCTCTAGACACATATCATAAACAAAACATGAGTCTGTAAACTTTTTCAAAGCAAATAGCATCTCTCCCCATTCTAGCATTGCTAGTGTAAACTCTTCATCAAAGACTTGTTCACTTTGCAAAAAATAAGTCCATGCTGACCATGTATGTAAATAAGCTTCAACCTTAGGCTCATTTCTTGTCTCACCTTTCAACCAATTGACCAAATACTTAAAAGTTATGTCAAACCAGGATTTATTTTCTAGTCTTGTTAATACATATTTGGTAGACGACTGAATTGACTTTAATTTTGTTTTCTGGCTCTAGAGTAACCAACGAGAATTGTTGTAGTGTAACCAGAGCTTGGTTGAAATTTTCCAAGTCAACATCTTGGGATTTTTCATTACTTTTCAAAATGTTGAAAACTAATTCACTTTTAATGAGCCCTTGGGTATTTAAGCAACCGAGGATTTCCAATGTTGATACTATAGTTGAATTGTTGTCATTTTGAAAATAGTCAACAATCATTTTCACGACAAATGCTACAACATTATCATAGTCATAATTTGTTTCCGGCTCTTCAAAATAACATTCCTCTTCTTCCTTCAATTCATTAAATTCCTCCAAAAATTTACTAATGCCATAAGACTCTTTTTGACTTCAGCTCTTTAATGTAAACTGTTGATAATTGAACAGCCAATGGTAAATGTCCTAATTGGACACAAAGTTCTTCGACGTCATCATTTTGATTTTTTCCCAAAATATTTCCAGCCAACGTTTTAGTCTCCACCAAAGCCTCCAATTTAATTTCAACAGCTTCTTCCATAAAGCCATCAATAAGTGTTGTAATTAAAATCTTGTAACCTGAGTCCTTAGGTAAGAAATTCTCAATAGCATTTTCATTAATTGCCAATTGATGAGCTATAGCATTATCAAAGATAATNCTATAGCATTATCAAAGATAATCAAGTTTGGCATTTTGCTCAAGTATTTTAAATAGACGGCTTGAATTAGAAATTCTACGTTGTCAGTTTGTTCTCCAGGAGAACTTATATTTATCCCAGCTTCAATTGCTAATTGGTAAAATGACTGTTCCAAATGCTCCTTATCGTTAGCTTGGATCCATATGATTTTGTTGTAATGAGAGCTAAAGTCTTTAGCGTACTTTTGAGCTAAAGAACTTTTGCCCATTCCTTCAAAGCCGCATAAAATGACGGGTGATGTTTGAGTTGTAAATGCTTGATGGATTTGAAGTAATTCATCTTCTCGTCCAATGAAGGAAGAAGCTGGAAGAGAATTAATGTGTTAAGATTAATGAGATTAATTTTTGAGGTATTAATTTTAATTTAATTTTTTTACCCATTATAGATTTTATAATGTGAGAACTTGTACAGCTCTTCCGACTTCTCAGCTGTCAACTATTGAAATGAGAGTGAGAGATAAAAGAAATGTTATGTAAGTGTCTGGGCAATGTGAATAACGTTGTGTAAGAGGAATTGAACGTATGCTGCTGCATCAAGGTCGTATTTTTTGTGAGAGAGTAAAGAGAGAGAGAGAGTTCATATCTCTATATTAATTGCTGTATGAATTGCAGGTGTTGTTTTTTTACAACGGTTTTGGCTGAAGGACAGAATATGAAAATTAATTTTTGTTTGATGTTCTGATAACGTATGATGTATTACTGTATTATTGAATAGTGAGTTTCATAAGTGGTATTTATGTTTATGGACATGAGTTTAGTTTTAGGTAGATAAACAGTATTGTAATTTGTAAAGAACTGGTATATTGTTATTTTGCTTACATAGTTTTTAATATTTAATCTAGCAGTCAATAATTTTACTCAACTAACCAGTTTCTGTCATATAATTAATTAGTAGTTTTTTCATAAATAAACTTGCATGGAACGATTTCATGAAAAAAATGCTTAGAGAGACAAAGTTTTTTTGATGCAAGATTTGGCGCGGACCTTTGGTAATCTTCAAATTCATTTTTTTGCAATCACAATTTTTACATAATTGTTACAAATTCAAACTTAATTGGTCAATAATTAGTGAAAAATAAAGATGCGTTTCTCAAAGCGTTTGAAGGTAGACAACGACAGGAAGAATGTACAAAAAGAGCAGCTGGAGCAACAACAACAAATGACATCTCCTTTTTCAATAGTTTTGGTATTTTACAATAATCAAATACAAAATAATAAATTCCGGTTAGTAATATTAACCTGATTCTTTCGACTTGTAGATTTTGGATCATTTATTTTCAATGCTGGATTATCCATCACTTAAATCATGTCGTCGGGTTTCCAAACTCTGGAATGTAAACTCAACTTCATTTTTCTTCAACATCTGTGAAAGAATTAGCAATCTCAAGTTGTTGTCGGCCTCAACCAGATCCGCTTGTACTTCCTACATTGGACTCAATAAGAGAAAGCATAGAAACTTTGAGTATTGGAAGTTTTGGTAATAGGGAGAAATTGGTATTCAACTTTGCAATGCCAAAATTGACTACATACAAAAATTATGATGATGACGATGATGGTTCGAGTGGGACGAGCAGTGACATTGATATGGCTTCATTGCTTAGAAATGCTCCGAATCTTACATCAATTGCTGACTATGAATCTGGAATTTTATCTGATAAAGTGAAGGAGTCTGGAAAATATAAACAACTCAAGGCGTTGAAACTTGTTGGAGTCGGCAATGAGCAACTGCCTACTCTCCTTGATTTTCTTAATAATGGAATGAAATTGGACGAGTTGGAGTTTCAACAACATTGGATGAGTGGAGGCGAAGTAGATTCTATTCTTTTGACTTCCCTTATGAATTCAGTAAAAGATTCGTTGAAAAAATTGAGAATAACTTTAGATCATTTTTCGACTAGTATTGCCTCTCCTACATTTCCCTTGCTCACTGATTTATACTTGGGTGGACCGTCTGGTAAACTACCTTTTAATCCAATATTTACTATCAATACTCCAAAACTGCAAGTCCTAACACTTGTATTCAAACAAGGGAAATGGAATGAAATAATTGACATCAATAATAATTTCCCATGTTTGACTTTGCAGCAACTTAATTTGTACCCTAATAATATTCCATTTCATGATAGAATGGTAAAAATGAAAAATAAGATTCATCAGCTTCAAACAATATTTCCCAATATCACATCTCTTGCTTTAGAAATTCCTCCTCGTCTTCTTAGTGAAATTAGTCGAACATCCAAATGGACAAATTTGACAGATCTTACGGTATCTCTTGTGCCATCACCTGATGAGATAGGAAAAATTTCATTGGATGAGAAATTGACGGGAATCTCTGCTGCAGCAATCAAGAAACTAACTAAGTTGACTCGTGGTAGCAATGGTGAAGAGAAGATTCTCAAGCAAATTGAAAATCACTCTCCACTTCTTAGAATGTCAAGTGAGTCTTTAACTATTAAAAATAGTGCTAATCTGAATTTCTGAGTTTTCTTTTTCATATTTACAGATATTAGAACATTAAGGATAGATCATCTTGGAATTGCCCCTATAACTGATATTTCTACTCATTTTCTGTTTGCCAAGATGTCATCACTTAAGAAATTGCTGTTGGGTGATGCTCGTAAAGTAAGGAGCACAATATTTAAAATTAAAAATTATTACATTAATACCGTTCACTTTAATATTCAACTTTTATATAGATTTCTGAAGACTGTAGAAAACAATATCCGTCTCTCATGATTCGGAAGTCTGGAAAGATTGACTACGACAGTCTATATTCAACTTCATACGCAAAGAAATATTTCGGTGTCACTGGTGACTAGTAAAATTGGATACAATTTTACTATTTCAATTGACACCTACTACACAACTAATTAAGCAATAATCAAAATGAATTTAAGGGAAAGTTTCAAGTAATGATAAGATACATTATGGATTATTAGATGTATATATGAATAGGAAACTACAGTTACACTATTTTTACTATTTCTGAAATGAGATGCCATATTTTACTTCCTATTTTTAGTGTTGTGTCAAACTTTTGTTAAAGATTTCCTATATGCGTCAGTAAAAACAAACAGTATTCAAATCAGTAGAAAATGAATAAGAAACTTTATTTAGCTTTCAATTAATATCTCAAGATTTTCGAAAACGTTGAGACTGTATATATCTTCCAACATAGCCAGCAAATTTGCCATTAGTAAAATAATTATTTTCTGTACCACTATTAATTAGTAATGATCTTGGTGGACGATAGTCTTCTTTATTAGCTTGGATGTAGCTAGCTTCTAAACAATTGTCAGTCCAGAATTCAGC
>VCNE01002571.1:0-11809 GCA_009869805.1 Oncopodura yosiiana
AAACTTGAGCTAGTAGCCTAAGAGAGGTAGAGAGTGTAAGATTTGAAGGATAGAGAGAGTGGAGTGAGAGTGGCAGCCACTGGGCCATTCACTTTCTCCTCCTCAGTGGCCCATTGGCTCTCATTGAAGAGAGTTGGGCCACAGAGAGAGTGTCAACTTCATAAGACTCCACTCTCTTAAAGCTAAATGTGGAGCTAGTAGAAATTTAAGGCTATCAACTCTAAAGGCTATACTCCAAGTTTTACGGTAGGCAAATAATGCGGAGTTGATGTTATGATCATACTTGACACAAATAATTTAATGATGAAGCGATTAATATATTATGTTGTCTCAGTTTCTGATTACTATATATATATACATATCTACTTACATATACATCAAAGCTATATAGTCGAGAGAGATGACAAAAACAATAAATAGGTTATGGAATCTTCTTCGCAGTAGTTATATAATAATAAAAATATGTTTTGCCAACATTGCTATTCATTTTCGGAAACTTTTTTTCGGACATTCTCTATATTTACATATTTACTCTCTCTATATATATACACAACACTTGATATTGTTATTTTGTCTGGGTTTAATTCAAGTGTTTATCTGCCATTATCATCCCATGTCCGTCAATGTAGAGTCTACACTATAGACAATTTACTTTAAATGTGAATCATACAATATACATAACATGTTATAGCCATATATATATATATGTATACTGGAAGTCATATGCGAGTTTCCTTCCGTAGTCATAAATTAGCATAAGTAGTTCCAACTCGTCTCAGTTGGTTCAACTCTTTCAACTCAGATGAGGATTATTATATCACTCTCCATAAAGCCTTTGCACTCAGCCTTCGTCTTAGCATTTATCTCTTATCTGAGCTTAATTACGTGATGAGGAAATGAGTTGACGAAGCAGTATTACAATATAAAGATCTCTCTGCGTAGTACATAAGGTATTAGAGAAATTCATCATCCTGTGATGAGCCTTGGAAAAAGAGTAGACAAACATGATGACATGACGTAGGTTATAATATAGCAGCACAGAGGCCACACTAACTTGATGAACTGATAGTAAATATGTATATAAGATAATGGGGCTCAACATAATTTTATATTACCCTAAAACTTGGAGTATAGCCTGAAGAGTTCTTAGCCTTAAATTTCTACTAGCTCCACATTTAGCTTTAAGAGAGTGGAGTGTTAAGAAGTTGCCACTCTCTCTGGGCCCAACTCTCTTCAATGAGAGCCAATGGGCCACTGAGAGGAGAAAGTGAATGGCCCAGTGGCTGCCTCTCTCACTCCACTCTCTCTATCCTTCAAATCTTACACTCTGTACCTCTCTTAGGCTACTAGCTCAAGTTTTTACGGTAGTGTTAGTTTAATATAAGGAGGATTTTGATGGCATCCCGTTTGTTTTTGAAGCTAGTTAAGGATTGGAGGAGAGTTGGAAAGAGTGTAAACACTCCTACAAAATTAGGCAATCACTTTCTGTAGTAGTACAACTCTGAGAAGGCTTGTTGTTATTTTTAATTTTACTGCGTAGTGAGTTGACATGACATGGCATATGGCATGTATATAGCAAAATGAAATGGTAGTTAAAGTTTACTTTATCATAACAAGGTCACTTGCTTTGACCAACAACATCATCATCTCTATATACTATACTTACTACTAACTATTACTATAAAGTATATATATATATACAACATAACTTCCAGATATAATATATATTTTCTACGTTTTATATGTACTAATATATAAGTATAAGTTTGAGTACAAGTTGTAATGATAAATATTATATATAGATATATTTAGTTGTTGAAACAGAGAGAGAAGAATTCCATGAAATTTATGAGCCAAGTTAAAGCAGAGAAGCCCATCCTATTTATATGTTAAGTATGTATAATACTGAAGGATGAAGAGTCTAAAAATTCTCCATCGTTAGAGAAATTTACAAACCATGTGCTCTGTGTGGTTTTATCATTTTTTTTATCTAACTGACCCAGTTTAAATGGACAAAACGAATAAAAGGTCTTGCATAATATATATGCTTTACGATAGTCCATAAGTATACATATTCACACTGGACTGACAAGAAACAAATGAGCCTTTTATGTCTTAAGACTCTTGCTTTATTAGTAGCCTGGTTAATTTTAAGAGCTTAGACTTGTTTACTATAGTAAGCCTAGAGTTCTTCAATTGACTCTTGAGCTGTAAAATGAGCTAGTGTCAAATGTCTCTGACTCAAAATGCTGCATCACTCCAATTTCATAAGAGACTATTGTGAGAAATGGTGGAGAAAAGTGATGGAGCTCAGTTGAAGAAGCTACAATGCTCAAAACTTGTAAGCCACCTTAGAAAATAAATAGACTCAAAAAAGATGCCAGGTCAACATTTTCACTGAGAAAATGAATTGAGGGAGGTGGGAATCGAACCCAGGCCAGAGCTACTAATACACTATTTATGGTAGCATATGAAGCTATTAGTTGCATCATTATAAAACTTGGCATATCTAAAAGACGAAATGCAAAATGCATGTTTCTAAAACATTAAGCAAGAGATTGTTGAAATAATGAAAACTATATCTAAATGTAACTGTCTCGTATCGTGTTGATGTTGAGTATATTACTTAAGATAGAAATTCATGAGAATCCCTCAGAGTTACTTTATAAAATTGTTTTGGAAAATACTGGACAGGCTTGTGCACAGATTTCATTAATGCACATATAATTTCATTCTCGTTTTAGTGCGTCACTACAAAAAATCCATGAGAAACTTTCTCATGTAACCTGAATCTCATCATAAAATTAGACTAATGCACATATAGTGTATCAAACTCTATCTCACAATTATTTCATAGTCTACAACCTACCTTATTGCAACAAATGTAATTAAGCAGTATCAAAATATTGCATATTGTTTTAAAGCGTGTGCTAGTGCACGAGACAATTTTCCTGGTTCCCATCAGTCTCTCTTGTACGTGGAAATGACGCAAATATTTTAACAGATTTAAATCAACTGTTACTATCTTTAACAAATGGAACATGAAACATGACATTCTTCTTCATCAGAATACTCATGAGAACTGGAAAAAAAGCCACAGAACATTTACTCTCTTTACAACTTTATGCAAAATTGTTGATGAAGCAATCTTCTTTCTACAAGTCACTTTTTCAATCTGACCTCACACCTTTTTTTCTTATAATCATTGAACTCATATAATTTTCCTCGTGCTCAATATTATTTCTTATAGCAAAAATATATAAATATTTTTAATGTGTCTCGTCTACTGATGAACTATTGACAAAAAAGTTGTCATCGTATGAAAACAAGTAAAAAAAGATAGTGATAGGCAAATACTGATTTGATTGACTATTACTATAGTAGAGTTATATTATGTTGAAAATTATGTTTTTTGAATGAAAATAAATATCTTATCTTCAATTCTTTAGTAAGAAATTCTGAATGAGTTTTTGCTTGTTGAATATTAATAATATTAATTTTTAAAAAGCTGAGATGTGTAGTGTGAGACTGATGACGCCTTAGTACATATAAATCAATTTTCTTTATGACTTTATTGACTTGACATTAAGAAAAATATGTTGGAAGTGTCAAAGTCAGAGCAAGGACATGTCATTAAAATTAACTCCTTAAATTAATTTGGTTACATGAAACTTTTTTTGGGAACGTCTCATTTGGCCCATAAGAGTTTATCAAGGCGGCCTATGTCTTTCAACTCTTGCAGTTGATTCAAAGTAAAAAAAAGTTGGCATGTCACAAATTTTTGTGAAAATCAACATTTTTCTTTAGTAATTGGGGAAATATTGGATCATCATTTGTGGTGAGAGAATTGAAGGTTATCTGAATCAGTTGTGGTAAGAGTTGTTGATAGCTTGTGTCATTTCATAAGTTAGGAATTAAAGTGTCAAGTGTCATTTCTTAATTGTTTATTTATGATTATTTGTTATTCTGAATTAATTGACTTTACTCTTCTGTTCTAATGATGACCTGTGTGTCATTTATAATTTATCACAAATAAATACATTATTTATTAATGAACCATGTGTCATTCATAATTCTGGACGTCTCAATGAAATAATTGGCAAATATTTTTATTACTTGGACATAAAATTCCAACAAATCTATAAACTAAACTAAATAAATATGTTATCAAATGTAATTGATGATGATGCGTCAATTTTTTAAATCAATAATAATTTTTTGTAGTTTCACAATTATCTAATCGTATTAAAAAGTTTCATTGCAAAATGAGCATTGACGCATGCAAGAGAGATAGTATAACACAGTTTTTTTAATAATTTCCCTGATTAGGACTAAGTCAATAATCTAATAAAACTTTTTTTTTCTTAGGAGAGTTATAGCAGTACATTCCAAAAATGCCAAAGAACATCGAACTGAAAGCTAAAGTAAAAGCTAATCAAGACTTGGAGCAATTGGGTCAACTTGCTAACAATTGTTTGGAAAATGTGACAACAGATACTTTAGTACAGAAAGATACATTTTTCAAAGCCTTGGATGGACGACTCAAATTAAGACAACAGGAAAGGAGTGGCTGGAGATCAACAAATGGCTCAATTAATTGCTTACAAACGGATAAATACTAAAGGGCCGAAAACTAGTGACTACTATGTTGTTCCTATTCCTACAATTAATGTTGATAGCTTCATTACCTGTCTCTCTGTTTCTAATGGTGTACTCGGTCTGGTGAAAAAAGTTAGACGACTTCATCTTGGAACTGTTTGTGGCCTATCTGTTCGCATTCATTTGGATGATGTGGAAACACTTGGCAAGTTTGTAGAGTTTGAGGTAAGAAAGATAATTGTCAATTAATAATTTTTCTATTGCCAGTGTTGGATTAATATTTTTTTTTATTGGATCCACAGATAATTGTGAAGAAAGATGAAGATCTTCATAATGCAATAGAAGCAGCCGAGTCATTGAAGAGACAAATGAGAATTTCTGATGAGGATTTACTCGAAGGGAGCTATATGGATGAAATCATAGCTAAAAGTGATCATTCCTTAAGTTTCTAGACATTCTTTAGAACTAAATATATAAAACCTTTAGAAGACATGACGATCTAAAATGTGTTATCTCTCTCTAGTGAACTCAATAAAATCTCAGTAAAATAATAATACTTGACTTCTTATTTACTTTTTTACATTTTTAATATTTGACATATTACATATATTATAGTAGTCATAGTCCTATCCATCAACACATATATAATGAGTATAATGTTTTTAATATAATATAACATAACAGGATAACAATTAATTTATTTAGTAGTAGGCAATAATAATAAAATTATACAGAGTTCATATACAACAAGTAGGAACATATATAATTGTTTTTTTACTACAGATCCTCACTAAATAACTCAAAATATATTCAACAACTAAATAAATAATTGACTATCAACAAGTACATGGTTCAACAATACTTTTAACTTTGGTATTCTTATACAATCGGTTAATTACAATTAGTGGTAACCGGAAAAAAACAATTTTAAGGTACTTTTCCAATCTTTCTCTCAGTCTTTGTAAATGGATTTCTTTTTTTAACCTGATGATGATCATAGAGACATAAATTGTGGTTTGTGACCAATCAATTGACAGTTCAGTTTTCTTTTTTTTCAATTCTTGTACTTTGATTGATAATATATAATGATACTTTTTTCTTGTATCTTACACGCACAATAAACAACTTTGAAACTTTTAAATACTGATTTTACACACAGATAACTTTTTTTGTATGTACATTATAATATCGGTATTTCAAATGGTATATAGCTTATTTACAAGCAATAGACTTTTTTTACGTAAAATAAAATACTACTAAGCGCTTTAATGGCTAGATACATCGATTAACAAACAACTGACTATACTAATTCTGTTATAATTTGAATATTAATTTGAAAGTTTGATTTTTGGTTTTGAGTATATGTACACTGAAGTATATATTATATAGAACATTTGACAAGACATTTAATATTATTATAATATTTTGAACGAATATTTTATATATTCGATCACAGCATTCAAGCGAACCAAGTATAGTTATAGTTTATATAGCTTGAAAATTAAAGATTATTATTTTATATTACACATGACTAGAACTACCAATAGTAGAGCCACTTTTTTCTAGATATTATTTAAAGTGCCTTGTAACATATTGAACACTATCAGTGTTTTTTTTTGTAATTGGCCCCATGTGTTTTGTTAAATTATTACAGGTTAAATATATATAGCACCTCTCTAATTAATTGACACAAGTTATATATTTCATTTGATCAGATAGTATTTCATATACTTCTTTTTTTAAGTAAAGTAAAATTGCGAGCGAAACGATATATAGCAAAGTGATTAATGTAGAACATTTAAGTATTTATATAACACTATTTGTACTACTAATAGATGGAACGAAAAACAACATAAAGTATATAGTTTTTATAGAATGTCAATTGTAAATGTTGTAACGAAAAAGAAAAATTAAGAAAGTTCTGATATTTATATTTTCAATGATGATTGAGTTCTTCATCTTCTGTTAGGTCCGTAAATGCTCCATCATCTTCTTTATCTCCTGGTTTGATTTCACGAACTAATTGAGAACATGCGGACTTTGTAGCTGAAACAGGTTGAGATTTTCCAGATGTACTAGCTTTGTCACCACTGTCACTTCCACTATTGTAATCTGGACCATCTGATGTTGAGAGTAAATGAGCTCGCTCTTCACGACGACCTCCAGGATGTTGATATAATCCTTTGGTTGGCATTGCATTTCGTACAGTGTTTTCTTAATGGTAAAAAATAAGATAAATTATTATTTATTTTGGTATTTAAAAAAAGGTAAATCTGGTATTGTTAATTAACTTACTGACGACAGAAATATGTTCTTGAAAATCTCTTGTGACATCAGAAACATCCCACATTTGGAGAAAAGACTCACAACAATTTGGTTGTGATGCAGCCATATCAACGTACACTTTGTATGAGAATGCTGTAACATTAGAAGATTTAAAATTAATAGAGCATAAGTCAACGATTTAAAAATGATCTTACCATAATGATGGGCAATGGCAGCCAAAAACATTTCAATACAAATCAAAAAATTCTGAAGACTTGACGATATGTTTTTGGTATCATTCTTATCTGTTGTTCCAAAGACATTGTCTATCACATGAGTGTTGACAAGTATAGAAATAGCAACTCCTTGGCTGTAAAATCATGAGAACATATTAAATATTTAATTAATTAACTAAAATATTAAGACACTGAAGTACATACAAAAAAGAAAAGAAGACGACTGCTTTAATACACAAGAATTTTGGAACTGGTTTCATGGGCCCAAGTTCTTCACGATTTGCTCGATAAAATAGTACAAGACAATACATTGCCACACATTGTGAAATGTTATTGAGAGTAATTAAGTACGGCCATGCTGTATTTGCTTGAAATTGATCTTCACCGTAAACTCCACATAATTCACAGATACTGAAATAATAATAATATACCAAAAATTAGATGTGATTTTAAAAATTTTAAAAAGAATTAGCTAAAGTTCTTACAATGCAATCGCAGTTGTCAAAGGGCGAAAGATGGTATACTGTAAAATCCCATGTTTACATTTTGAAATGAATTCTGCACCCATTTCCCAATCTCGCATACAGCAAAGAGGAAAAAAGTGATGGACTTGAGGCTTCAATTCTAAATTTCCAACTAAATCCATTTCAGCTGATAAATAGTTGATTAAAAATTTCATGAAATTGTAAATCACATAAGCCTCGTAACATTCTCGTAAAGAGTTGAAGTAAATGGAATATTGTGGAACGAGAAGACCGAGCCACTGAAGAAAAAATAATTAACAGAATTAATTATTATAACAAATATTTACTAATAATAAATACATACCGCATCAAGAGCATAAATTGGCACCATCCATAATATCCTAATGTAATAACACATAAAAACAATATTATTAAAAATATTTTAAAAAATAAATAAATAATATTTAGTCACCTAATGATGTGTTTCTGTAGATATGGTTTTGTATAATGTACCTACAAATCAATGTCAACAATTAAATTCTGAATATCATGGAACACAATTAAATTAATTACCATATGCTGCGTCAACTCCCAAAAAGTGATGGGCATTGCCATTAGAGCAAAAACTCCACCAATTAATTTTGTTCTCTGCTCCTTTCCAGTGTGTCCACAATCCGTTTCTACATAATAAATTTTAAAAAAATTAAACATCCAATTTTATTTATTGATAATATTATTATAATTATGATCTTACGCAAACAATCTACAACGAGAAATGGAATTACAACCACCAAGACGATGGCATACGTCAAAACGACAAATGGTCGGATCCAAAGTCTCCATCGTAGAAAACAATGGAACCAAAAGCGACCAAATCTTTCACAGCAATCTTTGCACCCCATAATTTGAGATTTTGATCAAAACTTTTTTAAGTAATTAAATTGTATAGACTAAAAGTTTTAATTCGACAGTTTTTAAATGACTACATGACACTTATTAAGTAGTCAAAGGCTAACTAGAAATTCGTACTTGACAGATAACTTTGTTCGTAGTGATGAGAGATCATTTAACTTTTAGATTTTCTATTAAATTACAAATTAAGTGACATTTTCCATTTTTCTGCACTTTCGACTCAATGATATCAACAGATCTGAAATATACGTCACACTAGTCACGAGTACACAATTTACACTTCTATGATTTTTTCTATAATTTAATATTCATGTTTACAACTGCGTTGATTTGATTACCAATTTGATATTATCCTACAAAAAAAGTCAATGGATTTGACATTTCACATTGAGGAGAAGAGAGAGATCTTCTTACTAATTTTGAATTTTATATATTCTTGCCATCTGTCCATAATTCCAAAATGGGAGGAGTCATTCTGTTTGAGTTTGAGTGAGCGCTAACAGTTTTCCCATGTTTACATTTTCATGTAAAATCTTCATTTCATGCTTCAAGTAATATAAATTATTAATTGAGTCAACACTGGCAAATTATGATTTTCAATTTTCAAATTTATTCAACAAAATCATACGTCGTGTCAGATCAATTTCTTATGTAGTTCCTAACAGGAAGTGAGACGCGTGTGGAGGTCCACAGATTTTTGTCAAATTTTCTCATCACAATTTTCATAATAAATGATCCACATCAGTTGACAAAAAATTTCAACAAGTATTCCTCTTGGCTAACTCTGAAAATTTTAATTTAAAACTGAGATTTTAAGTTGAGAAACCCTGGTCGACGTCTCTTGTAATGGTAGAGTAATGCAGTGAGGCCTTCAGAGGTTTCTTAACTCAAAAGAGATACTCGCCACAATTCTACATCAACTGAATCATTTATGACAACAATGGTGATGTTAATTTAAAAAAATCCATGAGCCTCCAATTACGTTCCACTCCTTGTCAGTTCCATATACTGATACCTCTCACTAATGAAATAAAAAATACAAGTCTTTATACTGCTTCAAAGTTGTAACAAGTAAAATGGATAAATTGAATTATTAATTTGGTAACAAAAAAATCATAGTTTAGTGTTGTTAATTAAGAAAAATACTCTATATGCAGTTATCTAGAAACGTAAAAAAATCTGAATATTAATGTAACCTGAATATTATTAAAAAGTGAGTTTAATTTTGGTTGGTGGCAAAAATGAGACCATCTCTGCAAAAAAGACAAGCAAAAAAATGCTAACTTTGCTAATTTCCTATTCCCTTATATATGTATATATATTATGTATAACATAAAATCTCTGTTGGAAAGTTTTATATTGTCTATAACAATGCTCATTTGTTGGCTTATTTTTTTCTCTCTTGTAGCAATTACAGAACTATCATGTATATCATATATATATAATATATCTCATATATTCTCTCTCAATCTATTTGGTATAGCATTCTTATAGAACAACAGATAAAATATAGGTCACTTCAAGCTGCCAACTCTGTTTGTACTTTGTCTACGATATTTTGTTTTTATACCTAAAGTTATTATATTTAGATTCATAAAATCATTTATTATAATTTTTTTATAATATATATGTTATTTCTTTTTTTATTAAGATCTGTCTGACTGTCTCTCTCTCTCTCTGTATGTGTGTGCAAACTTCAACCTGACAGCACTGGGTCCATTAGATTTTTTTTAAAGATAAAGTTCTGTTAGTAGCAAATTGAACTAAAAGTGTTTTGATAATAACAAACAAAACATTAATATAACAAATATATCTAAACAGGGATTATTATTTTATAAACTAGAAAACTTTTTTCTTTAACTAATTGCAAATTGTATAATACTAACTAACTGTGTAATATTATAAACGACAACTCTGGAACTTAGAGCAACTAATTACAACTGCCGCAAAAAAAATTATTTTTTATGTACAACAAGTAAATACTAAAGATACTACTATGGCTTTGGAGTTAATGTTGAGATTAGTTTTGCATTTTCTTCTCTCATTTCTGCCATCTGCTTAGTTAGCTGAGTGACCTAAGTACCAAAAATAAAAAATTAATATCAGATTTATTTTCAATGGAATTTAGTTAATTAGTTACTCACTTGTAATTCAAGCATGGAAATTCGTCGATCTTTTGCTTCGAGCAGCTCGTATAAGCGTTGGTTCTCTGTTTTCAAATGCTACAAAAATAATAAAAAAATCAGTATATATTAGTAATTATTAACAATATTATTAGTAGAACTAGAAGATTTTTAGTGACGTACCACAATATGATCATCTTTATTAGTGCGCACTGAAGCAGGAACCTGTAATAGTAAATTATAATATTACAACTTAATTATCTTAGCTTAAATATTATTTAGTCCTATAATAGCGTACCTCACTGTTATTAGCTTCATCATCTGCATCCAAATCTGACTCACTAATTAAAATACAACGAGCAATTAGTAGCTGTACAAAAATCCCAAAAATACTAATTTAATTACCTTTTGCCTTTTGAGGTAACAATTTTCTCTTCAACTGCTTCAGCACCACCACCAACATTAAGTGGTTTTGTAACATNAAAAATACTAATTTAATTACCTTTTGCCTTTTGAGGTAACAATTTTCTCTTCAACTGCTTCAGCACCACCACCAACATTAAGTGGTTTTGTAACATTAGAAGTAATAGAAGAAGGTGGTAACGAGTTTTCATTATTTTCGTCTTCACCAGTGCTTCCTCCGGTTGACTCTACAAAAAATTAAATTAACCACCAATCAAGTCCAATTATAGTAATTATATGTTATTTGAATAACTTACCAGTTGAAGGTAAGTGCATGACTCCTGTACTTCTTCGCTTCTCTCTCAACTTTCGTCGGTCTCTGGCTCCCTTATTACTTTTGCCAGCATGAGCACCTCTATATATTTATAAAAAACATTTCTCAAGTTAGATTTATTTCCTAATTATTCAATTAATATGATTTTACCTATTGACTGGTCTCTTATCTTTATTGACTCCACCTCTATTGAGTGGTTTTGGACTTGCATCATTAGGCTCAACGAGAACCACTGACTGCTCATATCTATGAGACATTTGTGGAATGTGACACTCAACATCTCCATCTCTGTCATCATCACCTATACATATTTATTTATTAATTAATTCATATTACATTCAATGGTGACAAATTGAATAATTATTATAGTTACTAAAATTATACCTCTCATAGAAAATGCACTGTTGACAGCACGATTGGCTCTTGCTGAGCGAACTTTTGCACGACGAGATGCAATTGCAAAGTCATGCTCTA
>VCNE01002573.1:0-17895 GCA_009869805.1 Oncopodura yosiiana
GTGAGACGTTACAAAAAAGTTTCATGTGACAAATTGAAAATTGATGATTGCACGTGAGATGATGACGTTGAGTTATTGTGACATATTATCATCACAATTCTTTTTTGAAAGATTATATATCCATACAATTACTTACAATCATGAATTTCTCTGTTCGTGTGTCATCACTCATTTCACATTTACCTTTTATGTACCCATGGAAATAAGACAAAATAATTCAAATTCAAAATTTTTTATTTTGTTTTGATAAATTCACACGAACAGACAAATTAATTTTTGTAAGTAACAGATATTTTCGAATTTTACGTCTTTACTGGCCCCGTTCGTTACGAACGGGTTTAATCGACTAGTTAGTTAATATTTCATGGGAAGACTTAGGTTAATTTTTGTTTTGTTAAAATTTCATGGAAAGAGCAAGAAAAAAAGGAGCAAAATTTTATGTTTTTGTTGAAGAAAGTCAAAAAGATGAACAATTAAAAGCACTTGATAAATTTCATTGTTTCAATCAAGAATTAAGTGATCATTTACGTGAACATGCAACACATTTAGATGAAGATGAAGATGAAAATGATTTTAATAATATTGATGATAACATTTATAAAGATTATCCCAAACTTCAACCATTTTGTCCTGAAGGGTTACCAGATAGTCCATCAATTACATTATGTGGTTCTGTTCAACTCGTATGTAGATATTGTACTACACTTCCTTGTGATCGTTTAGTAAAACTTTCACCAATTTCATGGTGGCAACCTACTCCAGAAGGGTACAGAGCATTTGTACAATTTCCTTCAAATTCTGGAATTTTGGATATTATTGAAGGTCCAATAATTCCACCAGAAATATGTCCCACAGCTCCAGAAGCTAGAGCTTTAGCAAAAAGAGCAGCATTTCTTGAAGCATGTAGAGAATTATATAAACGTGATGGATTAGATGTTAATTTACTACCACTTCCAAAAAAGATTCCACCTACTGTTGAAAATTTTTTGAGTCAAATTGAAGTAGAAAAGAGTGAAGATGGAAGAAAAGTTGGAACAAAAAAGAGGACAAGCTGGCATGAAAAGAAGGTGTGTGCTTCTATATTTTTATTCAGTATAGGAAGCTAAAACACAAAAAATATAATTTATTGAATTGCCTTAATTTTATTTTTCAGATACCTGATTTCTTTAAGGATTCATGTTTTTTTAATTCAGTCACAACTAACAATAATGTTTCGTGTTATATGTACATTATTCGTGTGTAATGTTATTTCATATCCAGGATATGAATCTGATATGCTTTATCAATTTGAAAAAAGAAATCGGGTTTATGGTATTCTTACATTGAAGGAATTACCAAAGGTATTATTTACATTATTATATAATAGAGAATTTAGAAACCCACAAACATAATACTATGTACTCACTGTTTTTTTTTATTCTTTACAGATACCAGAATTTCCAATGTATAGTAAAGTGCATGACTTGTTAGTCCACTTGGAACCAATTCCAGTACAACTAACTTTATCTATAAATGATATTGAGAAAATTGTCTCATTTCAAGATATTTTATTTCAATATGTTCTTCAAATTAATCATGAAATGATGTATCGCTCTGATAAAATGCCATTTTTGATTGCACCTTTATACAAAGAAAACAATTCAAACTTCTGATGAATGGAAAATATATTGGGAGATGACAAAAATTACGGCATCAAATATTAAAGAATCCATGAGTTCTAATTCTAAAACATTTGAAGAAAGAGAAAATATCCCAATCCCAACTAAAGAACAATATGAAGATGCAGCAGTTGTACCATGGTACAGACAAGGAATTGAATTAGCATGGGGTGTTTTAAATGTAAAAGAAAATATGTCACCATTTTCTATAATGGAAGAAATTGATAAATATCCTACATATGAGCATTATTATATAGACAAATATAAACTTAATGTAGCTCATAGAAAACAACCTTTACTTCGTTGTAAATTACTTGGAAAACAACTCAATCATTTATCTGAGAAAAAACCTTATATTAATATGGATAAAACTGAAAGAAAAGAATTAAGATCTGAAGACACATATGTATATCTAGATTCCAGGTTCAATAAGATACTTTATTAAAACTTTATAATTACGTTACATAATAATTCAACTCAATATTTATTTTTTACTTAATTGTTTAACTAGAATATACAAATCTTATGCCAATACCAGCGTCACTTATTATTCAAGCACATTATTTACCAAGTGTAATTCAAAGGATTACAAGACTTTTACTTAGTCGAGAAATTCAAATTAGTTTATCATCAATGTTTTCTTGGGATTATGCTCTCCTTCCACATACTCCTCCAAAAAGGCTATTGAAAGGATATAATACATCGACTGAACAAATTCCTTTAAAAGCTATAAAACTTAGTGAAACTTTGGAGCAAATGGATTGTGTAGAAAGTAGTCGAGAAAGTGAAAAACAAGAAGAAGAAGAAAGAGAAGAAATAGCATTGAATATGATTTCTAACAATAATAGTGAACAACAATCAAAAGAAAGTATTGCTGTTACTACTGCAGTTGTAGATGAGGATTTACATTTAGATTATATTCATCCATTTTCTATTACTTATGGATCATGTTGGCCAAATTAGACTTGGCAATGGATTAGATGGTTCAGATTCAAGTTGTTCTGTTGATAGTCAAAGTCATGATGTGGATATTAAAAAGCCATCAATTGGTAAGATTAGTAATATACCAAAGAAGATCAAATATTTTAACAATACAAGTACAAACTATTAATTATTTATTAATAAATTTTTATAGAACTAATTGACATAAATGACGTAGAGTGCCTTAACTATAGATGTTAAAACTGATTTCTCTACTGAAAAAGGACCTTCAATTGATACACTAATGGAAGCAATCACTGTTATCAATTCCAATGATTGTATTAATTTGGAACGTTTAGAAACAATGGGTGACTCATTCTTAAAGTTATGTGTATCAACATACATCTATTGTCAGTTTCCTGACTGGAATGAAGGTAAGAATAGTTTTCTTTTATCAGTAGTTATAATCAGGATAGAATTCATTCTGAATCGTGAAAATGAGACTAATAAGTTTTTTTTGAATGTAGGACAAATGACTCAAATGAAAAATCGTCTTGTCTCAAATGCCTTTTTGTACACATATGGTCAAAGAAAAGACTTGGGGAAATATTTAAGTAGTGGAATCTTTAATCCAAAACATAGTTGGTGTCCACCTGGAAAAACTGTTGATGATAATATGGGCTATGCTGCTGCAGCTAATGATATAAACTTTGACATTTTCAAAAATTTAACTTTGGAACAAGCAAAAAATATGACCAAAGAAGAATTAACTATTTGGGTTAATGAAGAAAAAACTAAATTAGATGGTAAAAATATATCTCATCAAGCACAAAATACAACATACACTCATACTCGTTTAAGTGATAAAACTATAGCTGATTCTGTTGAAGCTCTTATTGGTGCTTATTATAATAATGGTGGAATTGATAGTGCTCTTAGACTATTAGATTGGCTTGGTATATGTGCTCCTGATATTAATGGAAAATCACTCAAGCTAGGAGAATGGACACTTCCGCCTTATATTGAGTATCATGAAAATCAAAAACCAAGTGTAACATCATTTATACCATTAATTGAAGAACTTGAACAAACAATTTGTTACAAATTCAAAAATAAATGGCTTGTTGTTGAAGCCTTTACACATCCATGCTATTTAAAAAATAGAGTAACTGGATGTTATCAAAGATTAGAATTTCTTGGAGATGCTGTTCTAGATTTTCTAGTAACACGTTATATTTACAATACACATAAGTCATTGGGCCCTGGAAGAATTACTGATTTAAGAGCAGCATTGGTTAATAATGTTACATTTGGCTCATTGGCTGTTCGATACTGTCTTCATAATTACTTATTAAATACTTCAAATTATCTATTTGATATGATCAATGCATTTGCTCAATATCAAGATGAAAATGGTCATCAAGTTACAGGGCATGTAAGTTTTTAATTTTTTTTAAAAGAAGTATTTATTTAAACTTTTATTATATCTGTCTCTCTGATTACAGTTTAAAATGTTGAACGATATGGAGACTAGTATTGCTGAAGATATCGAAGTTCCTAAAGTACTTGGAGACTTGTTTGAAAGTTTGGCTGGAGCTATATATGTAGACAGTGGACTATCTTTAGATACAGTTTGGAAAGTATTTTATAGATTGATGAAAAATGAATTTGGTATGTATTCAAGTAGACAGATAAGACATATTTAGAAATTAAAAAAATATTAAATTTAAATTTCTTTCCTATTTTTATAGACGAATTTTCTAAATGCACTCCAAAGTCACCAATTAGAGAACTATATGAAATGTATCCGGGCGATACACTTAAATTTGAGTAAGAGACATATTAAAAATTATGAAGTTGACACTGTGATGATATAAATAACATTTTATTTTTTTTTATTATAGGGACGTCATGTCTAGTGACAATCGCTCAATATCTCATTGGACATGTGTTGCAATTAGAATTGGTGCAAAAACTAGATATTATGGCTATGGAAGTAATAAAAGTCGAGCAAAAGACGCAGCAGCCAAATATGCTGTAAAGATAATCAAGGAACAACAACTTGCAGCTCGAAAAAAATAAGAAATCAAACAATAATAATAATTATTATTATAGAATTTTACTAGTAGTATATAGAGTAGTTTAGTTAATTTTATTAGACTTTAACAACTTTTATCATGTAATTCTGTTCTTTCTTAAATACACAGAAATAAAAGAGATAAGAAAAATTATGGGGCCAGATGAAACACATTTATTAGCATCATGCAACAACAAAGTTTTGAAAGCGCCTCACAACGTCTAGACTTGAACTAAATGACATCAACCGTTCTCTTCTCGTCTTTACCACTTCTATGCAAGGCGAGGTCATTGATTTTCTAAAAAAGTAAAAAGAATTTTGTCTTGTGGCGATCAAGATTTTAAAAAATTCCATTGTGTTATTCTTAAATTGTGTTTCAGTTTTTATATAGTTAACTAAAAATGGCTTCTAGTGAATGTGGAGATGAGTCACTTTATCCAATCGCAGTACTTATCGATGAACTCCGAAATGAAGACGTTCAGGTTAGTATTTTATTACACTAAGCGAATATGATGATGTGTGATATATTAAAAAAGAGAGAGTCAGTCATTTAGAACAACACCATGTCAAAATATGTTAATTTAGTAGTTGGATGACATTATTGTATATTTATCTTTTTCATTGATGAAGAATTTAAGTCTCATCTTTTCGTTTTAGTAATAAAAATACTTTATTATAATTGGGTTTATTAAAAGTATGGCGGCAGAGATGTATCATCTTCCTTTGACGTCATTGTAACATGAGGAATAATTAGGTTTATTAATTTCAATTACTGTTATGATATATATCATATATATGACGTAGTTTTAGTAGTATGTAGTCTATTTCAACAGCAATGATTTCAGCATTCAAATAATATTATAAAATATGAAATAATGACAACAGATGATGATGATGAAATATAAATAATAATATTTAATTTTTTTTATCTTATTCTTTTCCTTCTTTACAGCTTCGACTAAATTCTATCAAAAAACTTTCCACGATAGCATTAGCTCTTGGTGTAGAAAGAACTCGATCTGAACTTATTCCATTCTTGGCTGATACAATTTATGATGAAGATGAAGTTTTACTTGCGCTTGC
The DNA here is from genome assembly GCA_009869805.1 of Oncopodura yosiiana. Taxonomy (NCBI): domain Eukaryota; kingdom Metazoa; phylum Arthropoda; class Collembola; order Entomobryomorpha; family Oncopoduridae; genus Oncopodura; species Oncopodura yosiiana. The sequence continues at coordinate 5,740 of VCNE01002573.1, forward strand.
TGAACAATTAGGAAATTTTACGCCACTTGTAGGAGGACCAGAACATGTCCATTGTTTATTGGTAAGACAAAATAAAAATATTTTAACAAAAATAGAAGAAATCAAATAATATTTTTATTTTACTTCAATAGGCACCATTGGAATCTTTAGCCACTGTAGAAGAAACAGTAGTTCGTGACAAAGCTGTAGAATCATTGAGAACAATATCAAGCCAACACTCAACAGCAGATTTGGAAGCACATTTTGTACCATTGGTTAAAAGATTAGCATCAGGAGACTGGTTTACTTCTCGAACTTCTGCTTGTGGTTTATTTTCTGTTAGTTATCCAAGAGTATCAACAGCTATTAAAACTGAACTAAGAAGTCATTTTAGATCTTTATGTCAAGATGACACTCCAATGGGTAAGATAAATTCTTATTAAAATCAAAATCTTTCATGTCGTAAAAGAACTACTTATTATCTATTTTTTCAATATTTTAGTTCGTAGAGCTGCAGCAAGTAAATTGGGTGAATTGGCTAAAGCTGTTGAGGCAGAATATCTCAAGTCAGATATAATCCCAATGTTCATTAATTTGGCACAAGATGAGCAGGTAACTATTAATATTCATTTAGAAAAGAAATAAACTTTGTAACTAATTTATTTTTTATTACTTGCTTTTAGGACTCTGTGCGATTATTGGCTGTAGAAGCATGTGTTAGCATAGCTTCATTATTACAACAAGAAGACACTGAACAACTATTAATGCCAACTTTACGGCAATCTGCAGATGACAAAAGTTGGAGAGTTCGTTACATGGTAGCGGATAAATTTACTGATCTGCAAAAAGCTGTTGGACCCGAAATAACAAAAACCGATCTGGTACCAGCATTTCAATCCTTACTGAAAGACTGTGAGGCAGAAGTTAGAGCTGCAGCGGCTAACAAAGTAAGTAGAAAAAAATTTATTGATTTTTTTTTACATTAATATTAAGTAATAATATTACTATTATTTTTTTGTATAAAGGTCAAAGAATTTTGTCAGTCTCTGGAACCTTCCGTTCAAGAAGTTGTTATTATGAATTCTATACTACCCTGTGTCAAAGAGCTAGTAGCTGATCCTAACCAACATGTAAGAATCAATCCTCATCTATCTTTTTCTTTTCTAAAACTGCATTAAAAAAGGCTAACCTTTGAATTTCATTTGTTGTAGGTCAAATCAGCATTGGCCTCTGTTATTATGGGCTTGAGTCCAATTCTTGGGAAAAACAAGTAAAAACAATACATGATTTTTTAATTAAGACATAATAATTAAATAATTTTATTTTTTCAGCACTGTTGAACATTTACTCCCTCTCTTTCTTTCCCAACTGAAGGATGAATGTCCAGAAGTTCGTCTTAATATTATTTCCAATTTAGATTGTGTAAATGAAGTTATTGGCATTCAGCAGGTGAGTAAAGCCAAATGGCTGTAGGTTTGTCAAAACCTAGTACTATTATTATATGTAAAGATATTAATTGGCACAGTTGTCGCAGTCTCTATTGCCAGCAATCGTGGAGCTCGCTGAGGATACAAAATGGAGAGTTCGTTTGGCCATTATTGAGTACATGCCATTACTTGCGGGTCAATTGGGAGTTGAATTTTTTGATGAGAAATTAAACGCGTTATGTATGACATGGCTAGTAGATCATGTGTTTGCTATCCGAGAAGCAGCCACACACAATCTTAAAAATTTAGTACAGAAATTTGGACCAGCATGGGCAGAAAATACCGTCATCCCAAAAGTTATAGCCATGTCTAGAGATCCAAATTATCTTCATAGAATGACATGTTTGTTTTGTGTAAATGTAAGTTTTTTTTAAAATTAATTTTAATGTAATCCTACTTTTATTTAATTGTCTTATTATCTTTTGGTGTTTTTATTTTATCTAGGTTTTAGCCGAAGTTTGTGGTCCTGATATTACTGCAAAGCACATGTTGCCGACAGTAATTCAAATGGCTACAGATAGTGTTGCCAATGTAAGATTTAATGTGGCGAAAACATTGCAACGGATTGGACCTATACTTGATAAAGGGTAAGTAAAAGTAGTATACTATATGATTTGATTGGCATTGACATAGATTAATTAATTACTTTCATTCTTTTTTTATATATATAGAGTTCTATCGGCTCATATAAAGCCAGTTTTGGATAAATTAAAAGAAGATCAAGATGTAGATGTCAAGTATTTTGCTGGTGAAGCTGCGACAGGTATCATTGTTACTGTAATTTCATTTTCTTTTCATTTTTTAAATACATAAATAAATATTATACTTCTTATTCATTCACCAAATATATGACGCATAAAACTAATGACAATTTCTTTTCTTTTTTTACAGCCCTGAGTTTTTAATTTGAACAAGTACATATTATAATTACTACCTACTAAAATATATACTAGTACTATATATATATACTCTAACTATAATAAAAACAAAACACCAACAAAAATGATGATGATAATGTTGAATATGGTTGAACAAGACTTGAAGAAGAAATGATTGTGTCATTGTTGTATGTATGTCATTATATGTAAGAAACAGATTTACAATAAATAAAATAATATTATAAGTCACAAAAGTATATAATAACCATCTGATTTATTTTAAAATAACATGTATTTAAATAAGTTTACATAATAAACTGACGAAGTATTCACATCAAATATTTGTTTTTGAAAAAGGCAAGACAAAATTAAGTTATATTGTATATCATCAGCCATTCTCAATCGTCCACTCTGCTACAGATAGTAAGTAGCTGTGAATAAATAAAACAAACGAACAAGATTTCAATTTTAGTATCCCATTAAAAATCAGAATTTTTTTTCATTTCAATTATGTTTATTTTTATTTACCTAAAACTTTTCTAATTCGTCCATTACGTCCAAATGGGAGAGCACAGTGAAGGCTAGTAATTGCCGTGCTTAATATGCAACGGCAATTAATAACCTCATATACTAATTTACTTCCTGATTTTCCAAAAAACTAAAAGTTCAGAAAAGATTTCCGCTTTTCTCGGCTGTCAACAACAATTTCAGTTGTGGAATAGCAAAACAGCTTTCCCTCTTATCACAACACGCAATGTTTAGTTCAGTACAGTTGGCATTGTAAAAGCTTCATGAAAATTAATTTTCATGATCATGAATTAAGATGAAACCTCTATGTTGTGCCAATAGAACCATTTTAGCAGATATTTTATTGGAAAAATGTACAAAAAAGTACACACGTATCATTAGTATTCAGTATACATCTTATATTTTAGAAGAACGGATCATTGAGCCAATTTGTTACTTGGCCAGCATGTAAATGTAAAAAAGCTATAATATCGGTAGATAACTGTTCTACAGGGACCTTATTTTTTACTTGCTTTATGTTTGTGTGTACCAGTTTTTGGTTTATTTTCAGTACTATAGATAAAACAGGGACAGTAGTCGACTAAAGTTTATTGTAGTCATGTACTGATGATGTACATGCAATATATAAGTATCTTATTTCTTTACTGCATTGCAGCATTGAAGATGCATGAGTAAAATCGAAAATAAAAGGTAAATGTTTCCTGTAAAGTAAAAATCTCTCTCTATCGTTTCCTTTTCATGGGTTTCTGTGTACAATAAAGATAAAGATCGAAATAAGAAGAAGAAGTGATTTGCTATTGATGTGAGAAGAAAGCTGATTTCTATAGATAGTTATCTGCATTTTTCGTCAATACGGAATAAAAAGAGGGGGTAATACGACACATTTTTATGTCTTTCACCTCAATGCAATGTCAAATAAATGATGACAAATTCCAGATGAGTCAACTGAGAGAGAGTAGAACTTTTTGCCAAAAAAAGGAAAGATTGTTAGGTTAGTTGAGGGGATATGTATGTAATAAAACATATATAGAACGAAGAAAGCAGTAATTTTATTTTACTATTTTATCAAAACCACATATATAACTATGTACAATGTATTATATTCATAGTATGCATGTAGTCTCACTAATAATCCTCAATTTTTATGTGATAGCATCACTCGATAGTTGTAAAAGAAGTAGTTTTATTTGATGATATTCTAAGCATTATTATGGTTTCACTAGTACATCAACCAAGGACAAACACTCTTTTACTTTTATGATTTTACTAGTCTACTATATATCTCAATGTTTCTTCTCTTCCTTTCTTAGTAGAATAAAAGAATGCAATGCACTTTATTTCATTCTAGATTGACCTCTATTAGTGTAGCTATTAGTACATTTCTAAGAGTGAGGGACAATTGTCATTTCGCGTGCTTTCCTGTTTCTCACATCACTTTTCTCATCATCATGAAAGCAATAAAATATTAAAGCTAAAAAATAAAGGTAACCTTTCTCTCTCTCACTAGAAAGCCTCTGACTGAGATTTTATGTGTTATTGCACACCTGAAAGAAAGGATTGATTGGTCATATAATATGTTTTAGCTTGGCTCTCTCTTCTATATAGTTTTACAGAGAGATATTGGTTCACCGTAAATCCCAATTTGTTCAGAAGAGAAAAAGCTTATGTATCTCTCTAGAGTTTGCGCGACCAACAACAACACTGAACTGTCACCCTTTTATTTCGGTTTGATTCGGTAAAAGTTGGTTGGATTTGGTCGGATCAATAATCACTGCTACTCAAAGAGATATTGGTTCACCGTAAATCCCAATTTGTTCAGAAGAGAAAAAGCTTATGTATCTCTCTAGAGTTTGCGCGACCAACAACAACACTGAACTGTCACCCTTTTATTTCGGTTTGCTTCGGTAAAAGTTGGTTGGATTTGGTCGGATCAATAATCACTGCTACTCAATTCTAACTCTATGTGTGTGGTTATCATAGCTTGGAAGAAAAGCCCGGCTAGTATTATATATATACTCTCTACTCTCTCTCTCTTTGCCTTTTTGCAATGTTAGCTAAAAAGATAGAGTCGTACTAGTTATACCATTTATATCATCTATTAGACTACTCCTCCTTTCTTTCTAGTACAACATACACTTATGCCATGTAAAATGTTAGCTTTAGTTCAACATGTGAAGAGAACAGAGTGTTACTTTTCTGTTTCCTCTATCTAGTGCTATATGCTCACCAAAAGTGTAGTGAAAGTGTGAGAAACGGAGAAAGCTCTACAAGGTACAGAGAGATAGATGAGAGAATATTCAAATGGATTTTTTTGTCATAGTGTTGTAGTAGCAGAAGGAAAAGTGTATGCTTATCTTACATAAAGTATACTACACTCTCTTGTGTCAGATTGTCTCTCTCTCTCTAGTACATTAGTAGAGAGTAGTACACTGAGAAGAAGAAAAAGTTGCAAGTTGTTGTTGGGCTTGGTAGTAAAAAAGGAGAGAAAGAACCGTCAGTTAGAGTTTGCATGTAACACTTACTACATCAAGCATCATAACATAATATTCACTGTTCACTACTTGACTACTTATACAATATATAAAAGACAGTTTTCTCTTTACGGTTTGTTGGTTTTTCACTCTACTACTCACTTTCACTACCTACCAAAAAACCAACACTAATACTCTACTACAGCATATTATACTTGCTACTACTTCCACTGACATTAAGTGGTATTATGGTTGTGACCCTTGGTTGTTGTCAATGTGTGTAATGTCAACTGTTGTGTAAAAGCTCAATCATGATGGAAGAACAGCTGGTTGTCGTTGTAGATGCTTGGCAAGACAAATATGATAGGTATATACATATTTAATAAAAACAATAATTGAAAGATGTATGTTGTGCTAATCAATGTTCATTTTTTAATATAGACTCCTTGAAGCTCATGAAAAATTGCAAAAGCTCAATCAATGCTTGGAAGAAAAGTTGCTCAAATTGGCTGAGNTTTTTTAATATAGACTCCTTGAAGCTCATGAAAAATTGCAAAAGCTCAATCAATGCTTGGAAGAAAAGTTGCTCAAATTGGCTGAGGAGCACCAAGCAGGTATATATATATAAGTTTAATGTAATCTTGGAAAACTACTTTAAACTTTCCTCATAATGAAGTTAAATTTTGTTATATATGTTTAGAAACGACACAGCTCACAAACCAGACTGGAGATTTAACTCAACGTCTTGTCGAAGCTCGACTCTACATTCATCAATTGGATGATGAGAATGTAAGTTGGTTTTTATAATGACATTTTTAGATTGTGAGTTTATGAGATAATAACTTGAGAGAGCTGATTTAATTTAAGATTCTACAAGAACGGATGAAAATGTAAAATATTTTAATATGCCTGTTATGATAAAGCCTCAGCTAATAATATAATATGTACCTCATATATGAGATTAGACTTTGTACATACTCAAAGCTAAAATTTACATACATGTACATAGTCACTGTCTATAATAATAATCTTTCGACATTTTCTATTGAACTCAATTTCCTATTGGCAAACATTATTGGTAGAGATAGCTTGAACATTTCCCTTTTTTACTCTCATCACTTTACTATTATTATTGGTTCTATAGTATTTTTTTAGAGTTTTAGACTCTAGAGAGTTTTGCAATATATATTGGATTTTGACTAAAGTTACTTTATTCTCTCTGTACTTATGACTATAAATCGATCTTCATCCACTCATTCATCTCTAAAGGCATACTTTTGTAAAGTATAAGGAGCAGGCTACATAATGCAAAATGTAATGTAGCAACGCACAATCTATACTTTTTTTAGTATAATACTTCACTATACAATGTATCATGTTAATGTACATAATAATAATAGAACCTCGAGGGCTCTGGAGACTTGGTTTTCAATATGTAATATATTATAGTTGGCAGCTTGTTTTTAGCCATAAGAATATATGTATACTTTTGTACATAAAAGAGAAAATATCAGAGTCTCTCTGTTCGTGAGCAACCTCAGTTACAAAGTTACAATTCATTTTTTTCCTTCCTTCTTCTTCAAAGCTATGCACAACTATGTACAAACTATTTCCTATTATATTATTAGCTCCCTCTCACTCTCTCTAATCCAAAGTAGTTCAGATTTAGAATCTGAAAAGACTACAACATGAAAACAATATTATATATATATATATATGCTTTTGCCATCAATAGCAAAATTAATTTTGGCTAACATGTTATATGATTTTCTTAAAAGGAACGCTATCGAAATGAAATGACGTCACTCGTTCAACTTCTTCAATGCAAGCCTTCCAATTTTGTTAGTCAAAAAATCGATACGGTAAGTTTTTGATGTGTTTTTTCTCTATACTTTATATAGGTATATATATACTCTTCTTTTAGTTGTTTCTTAATTAAGTAAATGTGGACAACAAGAACACAAAGCAGACAGGCAGAAACAAACTTGGGTGTAATTGCATGATAAGATATGAAGGACATTTAGAAACTCTAATTGAATTAAGTGGCATATAAAGGGAACAGGTAGAAGAGTATATAGCTATATAGTATGTGAAGGTGAAAGTTGGACAACACAAAGTCGTCTCAAGAAGAAGAGAAGCAACATACTTTATAAATAGGCTTGAAGCTAATAACAGAAGAAAAGCACGTAGGCACACAAGAACATGAGTGGTGCAAAAACTCAAAGAAGTCTCATTAGTCTTTTGAAACATCTCACAAAGGAGTATATAGCAGTATAGTAGTACTAATGACCATGACAAAGTCAAAACTTAAAACAACGACGACAGGTTGGAAGAAAGAAAGAACACACATTATATACAATATGTCATATGTACTACTTTCACCACTCAACCCAAAAGAACTAAAGTAAGAAGATTTGAAGCAACTTTGATGTTCCCTTTGAACTAGTTTTTCTCTTCTTCTTCTTCCATTTTCCATATCTGTTCTTAACTTTTCTTCCAACTTTCTAATACTTGATTGACACACAACTCTATTTTGCTTTCAATGGGTTCTTGAGTCATATTACTTTAGAGCTTGACATTTTCTTCTTAAATGACCGACATATATTACTAAGTAGAAATGTAGAGAGGACACAGTTGGCAATGATGTTCTACAATTGAGTCTTCTATAGAATCTAAGAGTTGCACAAATCAACAAAAAAGAAAAGTTTTTTTCAACAGCAACTTTCATGATGAGAACGAGATAGGACACAAAACTACATAATATGATATTACTGTTGTTAGAAGTAGGAAGAAAAAAGTCGATATTGAAGAATATTGTGCACTATCTACTTTATCTGTCAAGTGCTCAACTCAACAAAAAGATTACTTACATAGCATCATCTGTGCCAAGCAAGTGAGAGAGATAGCAAAAGAGAGAAAGTTGAAGAGAGTTGAAAAAGTCCTAGTTTTTTTCTAGTCCAATAATAAAAAGATATGTTCATGTATTTGTACCAATGCAATGCCATCATCATCATATCATATATGCGTACATACATACATAGATATACTACTACTATTGCTCAATCCTTGTTTTACGAAAAAAATTGAGAATCATGATATCCGATATTTCTCCATTTGTCTCATTTTACGTTTTCATCATGTCTTAAGTTGTCTCTTCTCTGTCTTTATAGCTTCCAGAAGATTTAAGAAAAGTATTAGGACAGAGGAATGGTCTAGGTGGCACAGGACGGAAGGAAAAGAAAATCATCAAAGTGCAAGTGCCAACTTTTGGGACACATACAGATGTTATGTATGCTGTTGACAAAGGGAGAGGTAAGCTTATTTTTACTTTGGCCACAATCTATACCATTTTTGTAGATCATATGTGTGTAGGAGTAGAAGAGAAAGCCATTAACTCTAAGCCAAATGTAGTGTTTTTACAAGCAACTCACTAAAAGAGCACTTAACTATATAGTTGTTATATATATAATACACATCACTTTGTACGTTCAGAGTTTCTATAACAGAGAAAGTAGTCTCGTCTTCCGTAACTATATACTAAAGACATATGTATAGTTTTTAGCAAAGCAATATAACAAGAGTAGTTTAGTACTTTAAAAGGTTAATAAAAGAGAAATAGAAAAGTCGTTAAATTATAAACTTCTCTGATGTGGTAGAAAAAACGAGAGCAAAAGGAAGAGTAAAACTGTAAATGCAAAAAGGAAATTGCAAGAAATCATGTGGTGATAATTTAGCAGTGTTTGTTGTTGTATAAAAAAATAAAAAAGTGTAGAAAGTTGAAGAAACTCTTTCATCTATCTAACTTTATACACGTGCTTGAACCACATTCTTCTTTTAGAACATCCGATACTTATTTAAAGTATGTTACTTACTCTTTTTACATAAGATATGCCAACACAGCAACAAAAAAGACTCCCATTTAGGAAGTCATTAGAAAAATTTAGTTTTTTTTTATGTGAAATTTGATAAGAAACTGATAAGAACTTCCCGAGTTATAGCGGCGCAAAAATGGTCTTTATCGAGTGCCCATACCTGTAGAACATCCGATACTTATTTAAAGTATGTTACTTACTCTTTTTACATAAGATATGCCAACACAGCAACAAAAAAGACTCCCATTTAGGAAGTCATTAGAAAAATTTAGTTTTTTTTCTCTCTAACTCTCTTCTACTACTACGTGACACACAAACATGACATAAAGATAATAGTTAAACTCACTTTCATTACTTTCTTATATGCTACATTGTAACAGGGAAGAAAAATGGAGAAAAAGAATTAGTAAACGCAGCAATAATGGCCAAAGTTTTACAAGAGAGAGAAAATGAGAGAAAAGAGAACAGAAAAAACCGATGTCAATGCAAATCCATAGTGCTTCCAACATTTAATAAAGAAACCCAAACTCTTCCAAGTTGCACCATTTCCTACTCAGACTTTTCATTCCTACACATCTGAAGACAACATGACACCCACACCAACAAGTCGTTATAATTCCAGTAGTCGAAACAGTAGAGATGAACCTCATCACCATAATCGTCATTCGACTAGTAATACAACAACAGCATCGTCCTGCGTTGCTCAAGATTATCTCTCTTATAAAAACAACACTACTACCAATAATAATATTACCAACAACTCTAGAAATCATAATAGCAACAAAAATGACTTTTCGCCATCATCTTCAAGTACATCATCTTCTACAACAGAGCCAGATCTACTAATTCCAATTTCATCATCATCTTCATCAAGTATTTCCAATGGTAGTAGTCGAAAGAATGTTGCTACATTTAGAGAAACATCATTTATTCATCAATCTCCACAACCTCATCATCAACAACAGCAACAACCATCACTATCTCCATTTGTCTCACCAACAAATCATCATCATAATAATTACAACTCTTCTTCGAATGCTATGATATCATCAACAGTACTATATCATAATCAACCTCATCAAAATCCTTTCAATACTGGAAGCATTGGTGGTGGTGACACTTCACTACGTGACATGACTAGTGGATTCAATAATAATATTATTCTCAATAGGAAATTGGCTGGAAGATGTGTTCAAGTAGCGACAACTTCTGTCAACAGTGTTGGAAATAGTCCTACAACTGATGATGAGAAAGAAGAGTTTTATAATGACATTCCACATTGGAGAAGCACAGTCCTAGTTCATAATCCACCAAGAAGTCAATCACTTTATAATACTTCTTCTTCTTCTTTGCAATCTTCTAGAGAAAATGGTAATGGTAGCAGCAGCAACATTACTAGTAATGGGAAGCAGCAGCGTGATAACTTTTTAGATTCACCTAGTAGCCCAGTTTTAGTTGACGTAAGTTCGACCGGAGATTCAACCGAAGACTCTTCTTCTCCACAAAACTATCAAAATCAGTATTTGAGCTCTTTTGTAACTCCTTTGCCTCATTTGACTCCTATTTCTACTTCCACCTCACATTCTTCCTCTTCTATTAGCTCTTCTTCCACTACCAATTATAATACAATTCCTCCTGCTACTACTACTAATACTACTACTACTACCACTTCCAATGCTCATCAATATTACAGAGCACAAAAGAGAACTTTTTGGACGAGATCCAGCTCGACAACAAGCACAGAAACTGAAATATAAAAAATAATTAATGAATCCAAACTCTCTCTCTCTTCTCTAACAAGAGAAGGAGGTTGAAAGAAGGAAAGTATGTATAGAGTGGAAAATTGTTGGTGACTGTGACTTTATATAGCTTTAGCACTTCATCTTCTTCTTCCTCTATTACTATTACATTTGCATATTGATCTCTTGTCCTCCTGCTGCTACTCTTCTGGTAATGTTTATGGCTTGCTTGCACAAAAAGTCAATAAAAGTCCAATTTCAAAGTTCTATTAGAAAAGAAAGAAAGGATAAAAACTTTCTTCTCTGCCTGTCCTTATTTTGTCCTCTACTTTGCTTTCTCTTTTTTGTTCTATATACTCCACAACATAATGTATAATGCAACTTATTGAAAATTCAAATTGAATTAGAGAAATATCCTCCTCCTCACTTTCAACCTACTAAACTCAATGTCATAAATATCTGAGCGGAAGAGAAAGAAGAAATGTAGCCAAAATTAGATTAGAAATGTAGATCAACTTTAGTACTTATAAACTATATATATGTATATAGTGCACTCTCCAAAGAATTAAAATATTCTGTACATCCCGTGAAATGGTGACGCAAGAAGACATAATAATGAATCTATTCCTATATAATAAATTATTTAGTAAGGATAATGAGATTCGAGTTAGACATATAAAAGTAGAATTAATTATACTGAAAAACTCATGAGATGAAAATTTTAACACAGAGAAAGACAAGAGAAATGAATGACAACTTCAAACAAGATAAAATATATAATTTGTACTCTTTAGGCAATTTGGGCACTTTAGATTTTAGTGAGAGAAAGAGGAGGTCGATATTGACACAGAAACCTTTTTATGTGTCGTGTTTTTTGTGTGACGCTAAATGACATAAGCCATAACTAACTATAAATTATAAGTATATAAATATAGAAACAGACAGACAGAGATTGCCATAAAATACGTAAGCTAAATTATATATTATGCATATATACAATGTCAAATGCCATGCAGCTATATATATAAGTCTAAGTTAATTTGTCTAATGTACTATATAAAATATAATAAAAATTAAACTAAAAATATACAAGCGCATGTTGTCTCAAGACTGATATCATTCGAATTACGTGTTGTGTTATTATATAATCAAATACGTGATTTCAATGTCCATTACTAAATATATATATATATATATTGTCC
>VCNE01002576.1:0-17222 GCA_009869805.1 Oncopodura yosiiana
AGAGAGTCGTAGAGAATAATATATAACTTAACATAATGTAATATAATGTACTTCTTTATTTGCTACTGTATTGCATTGTATAGTAAATTGAGTTGCTCGTATTTTTCTTCTGTAATGCAATTCAACGCATTAGATAGAGAAAAACGATACTACAAGCTAAAGTGAGTACAGATGTAGTACAACTTGTATCAGTGTATTAGATGAGAGGGTGAAATCAGTAGAAAAACTTTGTAACTTTTTCTGTCTGCATCGAATTTTCAAGAGTGCATTTTCTTATAGTATTGCTAAGCAGTGAAAACGACTTCTACTTTGTTTTTATATAGATTACTTTTTTGCCTACCAATATTCACAATACGACAACACAAGTAAAGCTAAGCTAAGGACTTTCATCTATATGGTGGTACTCTTTACATTACACAGCTAGAAGGCAATTTATGTGTGAAACATAAGATTACTGGATTACTTTTCTCTCTCCTCTGTTGGGATATTCGGCATACCATAGTATAGAGAAGAACATTGAAGAAGAGGGGAGAGAGAGAAATAACACATGCTGAAGGCTGATTTAGGTGACATTTTAAATGATACTTTGTGAGTTGCTTGGAGGTCGTGAGTGAAAGTTATATCAATGCTCATACTAAGCAAAGGCAAATATAGACAAGTCCAAAAAGTGGTGAAGTAAGAGGAGAAAGTGAACATGAAGAGAAATAAACTCTCCTGTCTTATTACTTGACAGTTGCAGATGTACTAAAGCTTTTGAGAATATTACAAGTGCCTTGAAAGATTCTATAGATCCTAAGTGCTAGAATTGTTTAAAGGCAAGGACGAGAGAGAGGCAGCAAACAGAAACAGATATTGTGTTCAAATAGGAATGACAATGCAATGCAATTCAGCAATGACATTAAGAGTAGATATATATATGTAGGAAGCAATTTTCTTATATGCAGTTTTAGACTGCAAGTAACAAACCTTCGCCTTTGCAAAGGTCAAACCTTTTCAAAGCGCTGTTCCGATTTGTGTCGTCTATATAGCTTTAGTCTAACCTTCAAACTACGACGACCCTCCTGTCGATTTTAGACACTATGTAGTAATACACCATATACAAAAAATAGAGAGTCAAAGGAAGGAAATTTCTCAAATGGATAAGGACGTGAACACAGGTTCAACTTGGGTTCTAATTGACAAAAATCATGATTGATTGGCATGGTTGAAAGTACAATACAGTGTAGCAATGAAGCTAAAGAACAGTAAGGGGTCTTCATTGATTTGCTACGCTTCTGTGAGAGAGTGAGATGCATTGTGTAAGAAAACTGATTGATTTCATTTGTTCTGACGATCACAACATTTCTATTGCATTAAGACTACCTATAGTTGGCTTAACTTAAATGTCCTAAGCTTACGACATGGTTAAAGGGAGACACGTGTGTAAAGTGTGTACAAATTGTAATGTACAAGAGAGATTTGTTCTTAGCTTTTTATACGTTCCACTATTATGATTTCACGTGTGCACGAGTTGAAAGTCAAATTACTATGTAAATTTTTACCACATCACAGTTTTTCTTTCAGGTGTGAAAACTCTGGTACAGTATAATCGACTAATGTCACTATATAAAACACAATGCCAAGCATATTGAACTTTCCCTAGGGTGCAAGGAAAGGAAATTAATTGGTAGTAAGAAAAAGTGTTGTAGAGGGGAAAGAAAAAGAAAGAACAGATATTTAGCTTTTTTATATGGTGTAATCGAGTAATATCACATCACAAAGTTTGACTCAACTTCTCTTGGCAGCAGAATATTATGTCTATTAAATCTATCTTTTTCCATAGTTTTTTCCTTCCTTAGATTAGTGTGGCTCATAAGACTTGTAATCAGTTCATCACACTGTAGTAGCTTGGCATATGCCTTTATAGAAGAAAAGAAAAAATGTCGAAAAGTTTTCATATTTGACTCTTGATGTGAATGTGATGTCAGTCAAGTTTAGCTTATATGATGTTTGATGATTGCGTGTGGAAAGAGGGAAAGTAATTCCTCAACTCTCTTGTATTTCCACAAGAACAAAAGTTGACTGTTGAGGTGTGTAAAAGGTGTTTAGCACTACTGTACTACATTGTACTAAAGTACTAAATGATCTCATATGTATGAACATGTACATAATATATGAGGTTTAATACTTTTGGTAATGCTAGTGGCTTTCGTTACAAACCGAAAAGGAAAAGACATCATATATGAGGGTAGATTCTATCACTCACAACTCTACATTTGTACTCTTTCACTTGTACAATTCTATATTTAGTATTGTAATTTGAGTACTCATGGGTGTATCAGAGAAATAAAATATGAGGAAATTGAAGAAGGGGGAACAAGAAAACAAATGTAAAAGAGTGAGCCAAAAGAAACAATAGTCTTCGATTTTGTGAGGCTTGAACTGAACTTTATCAAAGTGACTTTCTAAAAGGGAAAATAGAAAGTCGGTTGATATAAGGAGCTTCATATCAGATTTTATATGCCCTGCTTCTGTCTCTCTTGTCTCAGATTAATTTTTCAATTTTCCGAGAATCAACCAAACAGAGCAACTGAAAGAAGACTTTCTTTAAGCTTCTCATCGCATGCATATATTAGAAACAAACAATCTCAAACAGTTTACATTGTATGTCACTTTTCCTATTACATGACATTACACTACTGTCAACTACAAAACACAACTCAAGGACACATAATGCTATTATATAACTACTTGCTTCCCTTTTAGTAAACCCCAAATTGTTTCAGACTATATATCTATATAAGCTCAACATCTTTCCTTCCGCACTCTAAGAGTTTGAAAACCACATCTACTTTACTACGCCATCAAAAGATAAGGAATGGATGGTTTGTGATGAGAATAGAGATGTTCATAGTAGATTAACATTTGACATTTCAAAGAGACTATGAGCTAAATATGGATATAGGACCAGTAGCAACCAGTCGAAAAAGGAAGCATTATATATACTTTACTCCTGCATGTGATTATATCTCTCTTACCCAGAGAGAGAGAAGAGAAATGTCATAGCCAGTATTTACTACCCCTCGTTTTCTCTCATCTTACTCATCTTCTGAGGAATAGAACATGCTACTACTGTGGTTCTGTATTTGATTTGAGTGGCTTCATTTGATGGATATTCTTCTCTACTTATATTCTTCTCTCATCTCCCTTGCTCCCTTTTACGACTACTTTCTACTTACTACCATCACTATCTTCTCTTCTGCAAGGATGTTATACATGAGAAGACGTGAGGATAATAATGTGACATGATGTCTTTTGATAGAATGATGATATGATATGTGTGTGCAGTAGAATGTCTATCAAAGCGATTGCAGTGAAATGTATTATATAAGTCTCTTATTCTTATTTCTCCTCTTTTCTATAGGGAATGATGTTAAACCATAACCGATCCGCTGGGATAATTCTTAGTAACCAAAGTCTTGTTCTTCAAAAGGTTTCAAGAATATCAGCAGGAAATTACTCATGTAAAGCTACAAATCAACAAGGAATGGGTTTTAGTAATGAAGTCCAACTGAACATTATGTGTAAGTTTTGAAAAATAAAATACTTAACTATGTTTTTCTTTTGATAAATGCTCTTGTTATTTATAAAGCTATATAGTTAAGTGAAGTGCTAGAGAAAAGATATATTAGATAGTCAAAGGAAAAGAAAGAGGAAAGAATGAAAAGCATTTTATGAATAGATTGACAAGAGCTGACGACGACGACGACGAGCCTTCTTATAAGTTGAGGACTTGTGGTGTCAGTTTAGTTTAGTAAAGTATCATCATCATCATCATTATATTATTTTCTTATAGGCGTTTATGATGTGCAACGTATGTTGTTGCATAATGTATAATATGAATGAAAACAGACACGAGTAATGAAGAGTGAATGAAAAAGGGAAAGAATAAAGAAGAGTTGCTCATGAAAGCTTCTCTTTCTCTCTTTCTCTCGACAGAAGAATTGAATCTTTAGTTGGTTGTCAAGTTTTTGAGTAGCAAAACAATAAAAGAGATGAAGGCATATATACAGTCATATAGATAGAGGAAGAACGTTCTTGAAATGAAAGAGCTAGATGGGGAAGCTTGTGGTAGTGAATTCTACAGATATAAATCCTAGATTAGAATAGAAACTCATCAAGTTGCGAAAAGATTTTTTACACAATAGTATATAGTAGCTTTAAGGCTTTATGGTAGTAGTAATATCATTTTTCATATTTTATATTATGTACATTGCAACTTATGATATACCAAATATTTAAGCTGACCAAAGTAAAAAATATACTTCAGAAAATGCATTTAGAATGAGGTCATATTAGATTAGTTTTGAATGAGGTATAGAAGTCTAGACTTGAGATCTGGAGGCTAAGATTTATTTTATGGTGATGTTCTTGTTGTTATACAGATGCTCCAGCATGCCAAAATGAGTTGTCAAGCACTGATCCCATCGTCATTGCTGCGTAAGTATAAAGCTAATTTCAACAATAATATTAGAAGGTAAAACATGAAATATTTTGAATGATTTTTAAAGGTCAAGAGCTGAAGATGTAAATATTACATGCGAAATGGACGCACTACCTAATAATCTTAAGTTTCATTGGACACATACCAATAATGGTAAGAAACGATAAGATGAACATTGACTAAATTAATTGTTATACATCATTCTATATATTTAAATACAGTTGGTGAAAGTTCAGAGCTTGTTCAAGACATTTATTCTAATGAAGGTTCAAAAAGCGTTCTTAAATATCATCTTCGTTCAGAAGAAGATTTTGGTACAATTCTGTGATTGGGCATCAAGTAAGTTTGAGATACTTGTACATGTCTGAGACGACAGAGTTTAAAATAATATTTTTTCCACTTTCTTTTAGATCCCATCGGTACTGCAGAGCGTCCTTGCGTCTACCAAATAGTTCCTGCCGGTAAAAAAAATCTCATTCTTCATTTTATTTTTCACCAATAATAATAATTGAGTCAAGCAGCAAGTCCTATTAGAAAAAATATATAGTTAGTAATGTGAGCCTTGTTCGTCGTCTACTCTTTTTATATGTCTAAACTTTTGAAAATAGTTATACACGCTAATGAATTAGACTCAACTTTTTCTCAATGTTGTCATTCTTTCTCCTTCATTTAGCACTCCTTTGCATGCAAGCTACACATTGAGAAAAATCTCTACTCTCATTCTACCAAGAAAACGTTATGTCGTCTTTTAAAGCACTTTCGGTAGAAAGTTAATCCTTATTCTTCTTTCTATCTCTTTTCTCTCTTCCATACAAGTTGGAAAAGCAAGAGAGTAGTTTTCTATTGTAACATTAATGCATAGAAAACTCAATTATCCAAGTTTATCTCTTGTCTCTCTGTCCTGTACGTGCCGAAACAACATTTGCAAAAAAAGAAAGCTGAGGAGAAAGTCTCTCCTTTTCTTAGTACTATGTAGTTACTGCATCTCTTTCCTATAATGACTAGTACACAAGATAAATTAAGAACATGTGACAGGAATTTGTTTCTCTCTTAAACTCTTAGCTCTCTCTCTCTACTTACCATTCCAAGAAGTCTAACTATGAGAGGAAAGGGCTGGCAATATTAGTAACAAACTGCAACATTCTTTAACGAATCAAGGTCATTTCCTAAGCTTAAGAAAAAAACTGAAAATTGCTAGTCTACACTGCAATATTGTGCAGTAGAAAGCTCGAAGAACTATTTGCAAACACATAAATTAAATATTTATTTATAGTTTCTCTAAATTGCCTTTTGCCTTATGTTTACGTGCTTAGAAGTGTTTAAATTGAAAGTAGAAGAAAGAGAAAACGCTGCATTGGGATTGTTACTGTAGTGTTATTATATATATATATACATTTTTGAATTGCATTGAGTAACAATTGCATGTGCTCAAAGCTTATGGACTGAGCTAATGTTGTCACTGAGTGAGAGCTATAAGCTCTATAATCCAAGTACAAGTTCATCTATTGTAGAAAGCAATGGCACGCAACCAACAGAGAAAAGTGCATGGATAATTTGAGCTAAATTACACCAATACAAAAATGTGTGCTATTACATTCTTCCTATATATATACTAACCAATATTATAATAGTATGTGATAGAAGTGAAGAATTTTTCTTTCTTTTTTCTTTATAAGATTATATATATAGTGTCACACAAGGTAGAGTAGTGTATTATGTACTCTAATGCATTGTGAATAGGCACTATGAGAAAAGGAGATTTAATGACTGTTCTACACGCACACAATATCAAATTGCGACATTTTTCCACTTCTACTTTTTTCCTTAGATCTTTTCTCTCGCTCTTAGCTGAGATGATGTGTACTATAACATATGTACTTTAAGAAAATGGAACCATGCAGCAAAAATAAACCGTTGTTGGTTGAAGAAAAAGCTTTCTTTTTGTACTTGTTCGTCTTTTGTAGGTAATTCTTTGGTGAAAGGCTGAGAGAATTGAATGCTATATGTTGCACGGCAAGTCAACCTTAACCTCAGCATATAAAACGTCCGAGAGAGAACAACAAAAAGTAAATGTTGTACGGATTCATGGGAGAGAGTGTTTTTTTGCTTTTCTTACTCTCTCCGGAATCTCATATTATTCTTGATTGTGTGAGCATTTTCTTTTTCTACTCAACAACTTTGTTCACAAGAAAATAGTGAAGGAAGAGAAATAAGGTTTCCCAATGTTTTTTTCGGTTGTTGTTAGTAGTAGTGTTATGACCATCAGTGACTACATGAGTTTATATATGTCGAAATCTGTACATATAGAGTCACAGTAGTATAGTTGCTACAGCTTAGTTCTAAAATCTTACGACATTATTCTCTTTCACTCCTCAATTGTTGTGATATCACTACTACTATTTTACTATAGTCCATTTGCTCATATGGGTAAGTAAGTGTCGAGATATATTACTTTTTCTCTTTGGTCTTTTTAAGACTACTTACCAGTAAAATCAGCCAAATATCACTAGTGTCTCTCTTTTGGAGAACAAACTACATTTTTGGCTTTGGATTTTTGCTAGACTCATTCAGTCAATACATTCTCCTTAGGAAAAGAAAGTCCCCTCTCTTTCTTAAAATAACACGAAGAAGCCGAGGGAGAAGAAGAAAAGAAAATACATTGAAATGTCTTTCTCTTTCAGTTCGACAGCTATAGTAAAAGTATTACACATCCATCCTTTTTCATGGAACACCATTCGATAATATGTCTGTATTTACTTCGTGTAATACTACAACTACAAGAACATTAGGATGACTGGACTCAGTCCAATGTCACAGTCATATAAGGATCTATCTCTGCTAAACTATAGATTGGAATGGAACATCAAACAATCATTTCCCTCGGTCCTTGTGTCCAAAGGAAAAAGGGAGACAGAGAATAATATAGTGTCACAGTGTCACTTGCTTTCTCTCTTTGATTCTTTCCTTCCTTCCTTATTTGAGTAGTTAGTATCACATCAACACATCCATCCTTTTTCATGAACACCATTCAATAATATGTCTGTATTTACTTCGTGTAATACTACAACTACAAGAACATTAGGATGACTGGACTCAGTCCAATGTCACAGTCATATAAGAATCTATCTCTGCTAAACTATAGATTGGAATGGAACATCAAACGATCATTTCCCTGTCCTTGTGTCCAAAAGGAAAAAGGGAGACAGAGAATAATATAGTGTCACAGTGTCACTTGCTTTCTCTCTTTGATTCTTTCCTTCCTTCCTTATTTGAGTAGTTAGTATCATCACATCAGAGTAATAGAAAGAGCCAAAGAAAAATAAGTCGATATACAAGTTCCTTTCCCTAGCTCCTTATCACATGAAGCAAATCTCGTTTGTCTACTTTCTTTTCTTCTCTTGCTACTTTTCCGGCATCCGATTGGTGATAGGAGCAAACCACGAGCTTCAAGAGAAAACTCTTTTTCCTCAAGCAAGTTTCTTTCGTCGAGTGATGGAGTTTCCTATTTCACATTCTTGAGTTACACCTCAGTTTTTACGACTTTTCGGAGGTTTTTACTCTTTCCCTTGTCGTAAAATACGACAATCGTCATCCTTACATGCTTCCTTAATCACTTAGATAAAGACTTTGATACTCGTACTATATATATACAGAGTAAGAGTACACCTTTAGAAGAGAATTTCTCCTCAAGGTATTATCTAAGTATAAACTACTATATTATTGTGAGCTTGGAGTCAAAGTCAATGATAGTATTGAGTAGTAAAAAGAGAAGAGAAAGTTATTTTGGGTTTATTCCCATTATGGGTTTATTCCCATTTTCTTATTTTTCCTATAGGAATCTAACAGACTACTGATAATGTCAAAGCATACGTTTCACTTTCTTCTTCTTTTAAGAGTTCATCTCTCTATAAAAGTCTTTTTTTTACATGTGTCATTATTAAGAAAAAATATATATATTTTTGCTATTTGTATTGTGTATTGAATCTTAAATTTTCAAAAATTAATTTGCTGTAAACTATATGTGTAAAGATGAAATTACTGGCTCTGTGGGCAAAAGTCTGAGAGAGTGAATAAAATACCTTACTTACTTACTTACTTACTCTCTATAAAAGTCTTGTCTCTCAATAAGTCTTTAAGCTTCTTTCATAAGAGAAAGTTGAATAGTGATCTCTATCTTGCTACTAGTGACTGTCATTGCTATTATATTGTGAGGATAACAACAGCACCATTGTGTTTTAGCTCTAATACAAAAGTTTTTAAACTTTTGTCTAAGTAGCTCTCTTCTCTCGTCTTCATTCGACTGTTTTGCTATTTCCAAACTTAAGAAAGAGTCGTAAGATACTAAACAATTTCAATTCTCAAAGGACTCAAGAAGAACAAAACTAAAAGAATCTAATGTTTTATAAAACGACGGATTCTACTGTCGTCTCTTTAGTTGGACAAAACTAAAAAAAGAGTATAGGAGAAAGTAGGCTAGTTAGAAAAGAAGCAATGACCTAAGCTTAAGTTTGATAGGAAAAAGTATTGTAAGAATATCTAGTGAAGAAAGATATCAATATTCAAAGTTTCTCTTTTATAGTACTTTACTGGCAGAGCTGAGAGTCAGCTTTCTCTTGATGGGAATTTGTTGCGTAGGAGAAGTTAGAAGTATAAGAAATCCAAACTTGTAACTTAAAACAGAGGAAAGTTAAGGGCTCTGTTTTTTGAGAGTCGGGAATACTAAAAGTAGAACAACTAACCTCATCGACTCACTCTTCTTATTGCTTTTAATGTATTATAGTGAATAAAGAAGCATATATGACGTAGGAGGTAAGGTAAACCCTATGACTTTTTAGTAAGAGAAGATTCTCGTAACTTTTCTTATTTTATTTAGAGAAACTACATATAGCTGTATAGCTTGTTGTTATTGTTGTACATGCACGACTCTTCTACTCTTCTTCGTTTTTGCGACTAGAATAAATATTTCAGTGAGTGTCATGAGCTGGTTTTACTATCTACTAGAAATGACTATCTTGAAAGGGATTTATTTCCAAGCTTAAGCTTCACATGTTATATAGTCACATCTGCATTATGTAAATTATTGAATTATTGACGACCAAAAAGTCACAATAAAATAAGTCAATAAATGTATGCTTGATATATCTTCTACTTCCATCACTTTACTTGGTATGAAAAATTAAAATTAGAAGAAACCTTCACAGTATTTGATGCGAAGCGTTGATAAATCGAACCATACAATTCTAAGAAACTGAAATAAATTATAAATGATGTCAACCTACATCTCTACAGAAATCTGATTCCTATACTTTCATTGCTATTTTGATACCCTCATTTTATTACTGTTTTCAATTCTTCGTCATCTCTCCTATATAAGTAATGAACTCTTTTTAATTGCTTTACCTGAGAAATGATACTTTATTATCTATGTATATATGTAGAAGTAGTGTAAGAGTTATTAGCTCAAAATTCCAATATAAAGTATGATATTGACTTATAGTGGAATGCCTATCGCAAGCATAAATCACATAAACTAATGAGTCTACATTATCACTTATGTAATGAAGCACCGTTTGAAAATTGTTAATTGGATCTAACACATTATATGTATATACCTAATATATTTTATAGTGAAGGTGAAAATTAATTTTTAACTACTCTATTGACCTACTATATTAGACTGCTGCTTGACGTAATGAGTGTTTGAATTAATGAACTAAAAATATACATAATTGTAATTTATTTACCTTCTCTCTTCTCTTTTAGACTCACCACAACCAGTAGAAAATTGTAGTATCATCAATCGTACAAGTACTTCCGTTGAAATTGTATGTGAGGCTGGTTTTGATGGTGGATTACCACAAAGTTTCTTTCTTGAGGCATTTCAATCTGCAGTAAGGAGTCATTGTTTATATTATTATTATTATTATTTTATATGAACTTTTGTTTCTTTAGCCTGCAAGTCGCCGTGGTCTTCAATTTAATGTTTCCTCATCTACCGCAACATTTTCGCTAACCGGACTAGACCCTGATGGCTCTTTTCATTTCAAAATATATTCTGTTAATCGCAAAGGTCGCTCTCATCCTTCAGTCATGGATGGAATTGCGCTACATTATCCAGCTATGCAGCATGGTAAGTGTACAAAAATCTACAACAAGAGTACCTACCTACTTACTTTAGTATGTGTTGTGTAGCACTTTTCATAAATGAAAACAAATGGTGACAATAGCCATTGACTTTGTAAAGAGAGAGAGAAACATATATGTTATACATACACACTTATGGGAAACTAAAGTGGCTGTTAGGATTTTCCAAGTGCCCTACAACAAAATATAAGAGTAGACACCTAATGGCTTTTTTACTCTTTACCTTACTTCAAGAAATGTTTATTGTCAAGAAGGTTTTTTTGTTTTAGAGCTTAAAAGTATTAACTTTATTGCTGTATCAGTTCTCTCTTCAGAGCATTTAAGTTGGATTAAAAAACAATGGATTTAGTTCCATTGAGCTTTAATGTTTGTTGATAACCCAGAGAGTTGTTCAAATTAGCTTCTTTTTCTCTGTCAGTATTAGAACTCAGGAAATGAAACAGTGTCAATTGTAGTGTATTGCATTTGTCAGAATTAACTATAAAATATTAGAGTAACTAAAAGGTTGTCGTGTTGAAACTATAATTGTGTTGGCGTTTTTTCCCTCTGTGTTATGTTTAGACTTGAGCCTACATAATGTAGAATGTATTTCTGTTTACTTCAATCACGGAAATACTATTATGCTCAACACGCACTAACTAAGTGTAGATTAGTTTTCATTTACTGATCACGACAACATCAAAAAACTACAACAGTACTAATAGGAAAATAGAACTGTGTCGGCTGCTTGTTCTGCTCAAGTTTTTTAAATACACTTAAATGCTAAAACAAATCAGTAACAACAACACATATATATGTATATACCACACATGACATGAATTTGACCTCGTTTTTTTGTTGTTTTTCTCTTGCATGAGAAAGAAAACAGAGTTTTTCTGTTTTAGATACGTAGAGAAATGAAAAATTACTAGAATTTAGCTGAGAGAATCCTTTCAAAATGTTTTCTCCCTACCTCCGTCTATTTTCAAGTTAAAATTAGGCTGTATTACAGTAGGTAGCATATGTGTTCATTACTCTACTAAATCTATTTCTACTCCATGTGTACAATATATGTTTTCCCTTTTTGTCGTGATGTATACAAACTTACTTAGTTTTTTAGTTTTTCTACAAAAAAGTATAATGGTGAAAGTTGTTTTGCTTTCCACGGAAATATCTTCACATGTTGTGTTCTTCTGTCGATAGGGAATTACTATAAACGATGAATGGATACGTGTAGATCAAGGAGAAACTCTTTCCTACGTCTCGCCGTCTTGTATATGTACTTTTTTGGTTTCTAAACTATATACAGAGCTTTTCTTTTACTTCAAATGTGCTCCTCTAGACTTTTTTGTTTTACTTTACTTTCTCTGTATCGAAATCATTCCCAATGGAGCAATGCTAGCAGCGTGAGGCGTATAGTGCGTAGTGTTTTTTCATCTAACTTTGTACATTTCTGCCTCCACTTTATTATATCAACTACTGTGAATTGAAGCAAACTTATTACAATTTGTTC
Source organism: Oncopodura yosiiana (assembly GCA_009869805.1). NCBI lineage: Eukaryota > Metazoa > Arthropoda > Collembola > Entomobryomorpha > Oncopoduridae > Oncopodura > Oncopodura yosiiana. Next base: position 12,120 of record VCNE01002576.1, read on the forward strand.
ATTTCCTGCCCTCTTTAAATAATTACTTAATGTTTTTAGCAAACGAGAAAAAATTTGCATTTATTAATGAATTGTTAAGTGTAATTGCTCTTATATGACTGCTGTTAACATGTAACTACACAATGGGCAATTGACAAGGAAAATTGGCAATTAGTTTATTTTACAAACGACCGATGTAAATCTTTGCATTGTAGGTATGAAAAAACAAGTAGGTCACAATTGCAAAACGTAAATAACTGTAGTACATTGAAAATTACTATGAAGCTAATTTGCTCAAAGAGAAAAAGTAAAGTACCTAAAATCATACTCTGATCATTTAGTTAGTAAACATTGTAACATGCATAGCTATGAGACACGCATATGTTGTTTAAAACAAATGAAAGGTTATTACACATTAGTGCAAACAGCCTTGAAGCCTTATATTTACCTGTCAGATATTTCTAGCAACATTGCATGGAAAGAAATGATTATCGTCAACAACAAGAAAAGTAACAACACAAATTATTATAAGCACATACTTTACTCTCTCTTTCGTGAACCTTGCCTTCTTCTATAGTAGATTTATTCCAACCAACCCACAATTCAATTAGCTTTCTTCTTTCACTTGATTTCTTCTCAAAATAAATTATGTGGGATGGAAAAATATCATCAAAGTGTGCTTTCCATTCCCAACAAACTTTGTGCTTTCCTTTCTGATTGTCTATAGTGTATAACTATAGTGTTGGTATTATGTAACATGACTCTCTCTCTCAGTGAGACATATTTACTATACTTGGAGGACAAAGTCTTTTCCCCAAGAAGAGAGACAAGAAACCCATTCATCAGTTTCACACGAGACTTCCATTACCACCACCACTTTCTTACATCAAGTGCATATTTCTTGGGCATAATATTGTACACTGTTTCTTTATAGAGTAAACAACAACAGCATGCAATGGAACGATTTTGAATTGACTATTGATTTGTTATTTTCTTTTACAGCCAAAGTACGAGATTTAGAGAAAACAACAATAGCAATCATCATAGGTGCAGTTTCAGCCGTAGTATTAGCATTCGTGTCACTAATTGCATTTGTCGTTCATCGTATAAGACATCCTATTAGTCAAGCGGAAGTGGACAAGTCCTACTCTCGTGAATTTCGAACTTCTCGTCGTTCTTCTACAAATGATGAATTGTATCACCACAACAGTTCCAAGAAACCATCAGACTACACAATGGAAACGCCATACACAGCTACAGCAGAGTATGATGAGGATGATCCAGATTTAATTCCATCGAAAAATGGTGAGTTCTACTTATATAAGCATAGTTGACTTTTCACTTGAAATACGATATATACATAAAATATGTTGTTGACCATAGTTAGAGTTCTTGGAAGAAAAAATACATTAATTCTGCGGGCTTTTGTACTATACATTTGATAGAGTTGGTTCGTGTATATTTTGCAATATCCGAGTCAGCAGGAGATCTTCGAGCTCAACTATAAATACTAGATTCTAAGAAAATTCAATTGCATTGACTTTTAAACTGCACCCCTTTCTACTTTATCTAACGAAGCGTAGACACAACATCAATTTTTCGCCTATTATTCAACTTGCTGCAGCGTAAATAATAATTATTATGATAGGTCTTTAGTAGTAAGAATAGAAAGTCAGGCTATGAAAATAAAAGGAAGAAAGTTGCAAAAGTTTCATGGTCCATAGCAAATTCATGGCGTAAAAGAATATTTCATTACGAAAACTGGATTAAAAGTGTTATTCCTAAGATTCTAATGACAATATTTAGTACGAAAAGGAAATTACACTGAGACTTTTTGTTCTTTCTCTCTCTAAGTAAAAAGCATAGTATAAGAAGAAGAAGACATTGTAGTAATTAGAGACAACTTTTTCCACATCATTTTCTCTCAAAGTTGTTTGCTTCTTCTTCTTCTTTTTGTAGAGCAGAGCTTTAATTTGCTCCAGCCATTTCTAAGCCTACAAGAGAATAGAGTATGACACAAAATTTTCTTAGAAAACCTATAGAGTAAACTCAATTCTTGTAGGGATTACGTTTTTCTCTCCCTCTCTTGTTTTTGCAACAAAAATCTGCATTCTACATACTTTTTAGACAGTGACAACATAACAGAGTAAACAGACCTTAAGACAAAAAGTATTAGAATCGGAAATACAGCTTACAACATCTGATTTTAAAAACTAATTAGTAATTAGAGATATGTCTTTCCCTTATACACGGTTATTAAACGAGTGCTTGTAGAGCTTTCTAGCTGAATACTAATGAAGGCAAATGAGAAAAGTTGTGCGTCTCTAAAGATAATCCTAAGCTGTCTTCTTCATATTTTCAAAGACGCTTTTATTGACATAGATTATTTTCATTTCATGTTGTTTAAACGTGTGTGCTCAGTCACTATAATAGATTATATTGTGTGTACTCGTACTAATTGATACGCTTGAGGAACTTTTAGACGTTTGATCCGTTTTGATGACACACTTTACAAAGCTATAGTTGCTACTAGCAGAGAAATTCTTTTATGTCACTTACCAACCAAATCTATATTTGCTTTTAGTTGAGCTGGAAGATTTTACATTCTCTCACGTCTCTTTATATCTACAAAGGGTTTTCACTTTCACACTAACAACTATCTATATAATACAGTTATATGTATTCGTTACGGGTGCAATGTACTTTACTTTTACTATCATTTATACTCTCTTCTAAGAGAAAACATACATGACAAAACCATTCTGAAAACCTTTAGCATTGTCATTTGTGGGATGTAATGTAATAGTGGCAAGTAAAATAGTATTATAATGGTGCATTGACCCTAAGGAATTAGAAGATGGACGTAATGACTGTGTAATGTTAGTCATGCTTTCCAAAGTTCATTTACAACTGTGTTAAGTTGTTACTATCCTCCTCTTTCTCTTTCTTCTGTGTGACAACGACACAAAACCACAAGTGTGCTCTACTAATACACTTACCTTTGAAATGATATAAAGTCTCTTCTAAAATGTGTGGTTTGCACTATTTTGTCTTTCTCTCAGTGAAACCGGCGATGGGAATGGGAAAGACTTACTCTCGTTTGAGTAACGGTGAAATTAATCAACGCTATGGGAGTGGAACACTGGAGAAAATTCCACTAAGGTCCATGGGAGGAGAGGCTGATGTCCCATTAAGTCCTGAACAGTCCATGGCACTGTCTAATTACGCTACATTTAGAGGCAAACCAAATGGTCTGGGACTGAAGGTAAGCAATAATGTACTAATAGTAATGGTAAAAATAGTTTTACTCTCATTTGAACTTTGAGATAGAGATAGGTAGAGTAACCATCAAGTAATTATTTAGTAGAATCACAAATAGCAAATGGCATATTTATCAACATGTCACTAACTCTTGATTTTGGCTACATTCCATTTATTCCTATGGCTAACCTGAGAACAAATCCTATATAATGACAATCCTTAATCAACGAGACATAGACAACTGTACATTACTTAAGTAGACTATAGGGAATCTTCTCTCTTATTTGATTGCAAAGCATTTATTATTATTCAAAACTAACTCAGTGTGTATTTATTTTACAGCAGAGAAGAGAACCACCACCAAGACATATTGGTAGTGGTGTTGGTGGAAGTGTTATTGGTAGTGGAGGAATGACAATGAGTATGAGTACATCTAGTGGAAGTTTTCATGGGAAGCCATCAAATGTCGTTGTCAATATTGACTCGAGATTAATTGGTCAGCAACTTGCCTCAAATCAACTGCCCGAAAGTTGTGTCTAATATAGTAAAAACTTTCTCCTCACCACACAAACTTTATATCTATCTATTGAACCAATATGTGGCAAATCAAAAGTAATCAAAATGACAAATATAAAACTTATTTACTACTACAAGTTTTTCTCTCTCGCTACTACATTATATATACTACATAAAATAAAATACTACTGTGAAACTTAATGTTCCTTCTTGATGCTCTTCCTTCATGGTGAATGTGTATTACTGTAGAGATGAAGTGAACACATGTGAAAAACAAATGAACATTTTTTATTACATTAAAAGTGTGTTGTTGTTGAGTGCAATGCAATGATGAGAACAGAACAAAAAACTAGAAAGTGTCTGTATAAACGTGCTTCTTATATGTATACATATGTGCATTGTACAAAGTTGAGAATGCAGATTTCTAGATCTCTCTCTATAGTCTTTTATATTGTCATTATATATTGTATAGAAAAGTACAATACCAGCTCAGATTGTGAGAATGTAGTCGCCATGAACTCAACACAGAGATTTTCAGTGCTAACAACATCATTTACTTACATTGCTGCTTTCTCTCTTCTTCCTCATATAAAAACGCACACAATATGTAATCACGCATTTCACTAGTCTCTGGGGAAAGTGTTTAAAATGTAAAAAACTACTATTACAAAAAACTCTTCTCAAATTCACGTGAGATTACACAATGACAATTCAACAGACTCAATGTTGTCGTATTCGCTTTCTCTCTCTCCTTTTCTTCTCCACACACAACAATATTCTGTGAGACGAATTACGAACATTACCTACAATCAATGGCTTGGAAATGATGATGTTAGTTCTGCCAATGGAAATGGAGAGAAAATTGCCATATTATAATATTATTATATACAGTACATAGTTTTAGCTGTAAGTTTAGAGTAAGTATAGAAGAAGAAGAAGAAACATGATATTATATAAAACATTGTACATATGGCATACATATAAACTGCAAAGTATTTGTATACAAGGCTTATTTTATTCATATTACTCCTGTCCTTAGTATATTGTCTCCAAAAAACAAGAATCTCTACAAAACTAACATAACAGCTACTTTAGTTCTTATACTCCACTATTTCTACCACTAAAATATACATAATAAAAACAGAAGAGAGAAGTAAAATGAAAATATAAGTTGTATACTATATGTTAGAATATAACGATGTACTTTTATAGTACAGTCGTGTGGCATAAGATAAAGACTCGTAGGAATATATATATATAAGCTCTATATATATATGGCTATATATGATATTTAATAATATATAGTACGCAGAGTAATAATGTTAATAATACTGTATATATATCTAT
>VCNE01002585.1:0-13812 GCA_009869805.1 Oncopodura yosiiana
TAGAGAATCTATATGAATGTCAGCATAGCTTGGTGGCAATTCTTCAAATGTGTAGCGATTACAATATCTAGATGAAAAGTAATTACGACTGTCATCATTATCCATATTGACTGACGGATCAAAATTTGAAGGATGCATTGAGACAACTGAGAGGATTTGTGGTCTGTTTTAATAATAAACAAACATTATTATTGATTGATAGATTCGTTATTATATAGCTATCTAAGCTCAATTTAATTAATAAATACCCTTGGTTTGGATCATTAGTGGCGACAGTATCCTCAGCAGTAGGAATAACAACTCCTAACCCAGTGCGAATGTAAGAGCAACATACTGCTAAACTAATTAGAAAGAAAAATAATGCAAATCCCAATGCAATTATCACTAGAATCAAATACAGCAGCTCCAATGGTTCGTACTCAAGTGACATTGTTTTCTTAATCTATTCTTTCACAATTAATTACATACTCTGTCCTTGTCATTGGCATGTCACTTTGTCAAATCTTTTTAACGCCTTTCACATTTTTTTTATAAATTTCAAAAAAATCTTCGATCAAATTCTCAATTTTTTTAACCACACAATTTATGACCACAACAAACAAACCACAATGTGAATCTCATAGTGAAACTTGAGAGTACAGAATATATTTGTGTCACACGTTTAAAACAATACTAAAATTCCGGCTAAATGTCTCTCTTTCCTTTCTCCTGAGTTGAAGAGATTGAATGAGAATGCTCTTTATTGAAATTGACTTTCGTATTTTTGTGTACACATGTAATTTAGTAAATAATACGGCCCTTGTGTATTGTTGAAATTCACTTGACAAACTAATACTTATTTACTTATACACTTGCACTAGACAATAATATAAACCATCTGTCAATCTCTCACGATGTTGAGACTTCTACCACGATTTTAGCTTCCTTCTTGTATCACAAGATTAAATTGAAAGACGGCTGAAGAAAATTCTTCTTTTTTTGCATACTTGAAAACCCAAATTCTAAATTCTTCTACTCTTTTATTTTCTTAGCGAACTATGAGTGAGATACTGTTCTAAAGAGTAATGCTGTACAGGTAGTAGTAATTCATTTCACTATGATTTTTACCACAAGACAATTTAGTCATTTTCTCAATCCTCTCCTCCCATGTAAACAGATAGGCTTCACGACTTTACCATTTACTTTATACTCTGAAGGGCTAAGTATAGAGTCAAAATACACAGAGTATTCATCACTGCAAACACTCAAAAAGTTAAATGACACAATTCATCATCACTGCTCACTGTTCTGTACAATGTACACCTCAAGTCAAGTCTGTAAAACTGTAAAAAGTATATATATATATACTTAATGTTAGAACCTATGGGCAAGAAAGTTCTCTACGCTTAACATCTTTAGATTATACGGTTTTAGCAACTTATAACATGTGGTTTTCCTAAAGTGCTTCTGACTTTTATTATTTAGCTTTAGCTACACTTTAAAAAATTTGTGCTTAGTAAGAATTAAGTTTTTGGCTTATACTGAAAATATATAATGAGTTGTATCCTCTGTCTTGGAGTCTTTATAATACAATATCTCCTACCTAAATCAACTTTTGTTAATCTGCATTGTGCCAAGTATAATAATAGAAAAGTGTGCATGCATATATTGTTTCATTGTTGTAAATTTAGTCAGTCACTAATCTAACAATAAGAGAGACTTCCTAGGTACTACCTACCTATATATACATTAAATTTTAAATTTAACAAATTATAAAGTACTATGACTGAAATTGAATTAGTTGTGCTCCAATGTATGCAGAAAATTTAAAACTTACTAAATCACCTCTTTTCTTTTTTTTACTTTAGTCCTCACTAAAGTTGATGATCTTTGTTGATAATAGACTTTTGCTACTAGAACATGATTCATTGTTTTGAATTTTTGGATGCAGTATAAAATAATTCTAGTCATTTTTGCTCAGCTGCTGGCACTAGCACCAAGTCAACACTTTTGATGACTTGATGATTTCAAGACTTTCAAAATAGACTGTAAAAAGAAATTGTTCTTCAACAGCCTTGACTTCAATTTCTATAAAGATGACTAGATAATGCTTAGTGGTGAGCAATTTAAGATAGCTATAATATATATAGCCTGGCCAATTTAACTTGTAAAAAAGGATCTCTCTGTAATATATTCAATTGTTGTTTGTTTGAGTCTCTCAAATTGAGACGCACACAATCAAAAATAGTATAATGCTCTGAAGCTGTCGTCTTGTATTGTTGGGCAATGTTGTTGTTGCTACTTATTAATGAAAGTGATTGAGACTTGAAACGATAATCAAATCCTACTGCTAATGACTAATGAACTGGCCTAGCTAATGACAACTGATGATATTCAATGTTCATTTCATACGTTTGTCACTTGTGGTCATATAACTCAACTTTTACTAACTATAAGAGAATTATTGCACAATTGAGATAACTAGCATTTTTGTGCTTAATGAAATCATAAATGATGAATTGATTAAATTAAATAATAAGATTGTCGACGACGACAAATGTAGCCAAGTGTCCAATTTATGTCCTCAACAATTACATTGGTTGAGAATGATCCAGTTAATTTCTAGTAAAGTCAGTTTCACCTAGTCTCAGCTAGTTTAAACAATCCAGGAAATATATTCAATGAACTGAGCATTGATTGTTGATACATAAACATATGTACGATGATGTAGACTTTCTTTATTGTCATATGTAAATTAGCCAGTGACATATTAAATATGGACATTTTAATATGAGCTTCCATCAGACATATGGAGAACATTGTAGATAAGATTATTAACATTTTTTATTCTAATATCCAGAAATGTTGACATAAATAATGTACACTTAAATGTTACTTAACATCCATTCTTTTTTATACAAAGTCAACCTTCACAGTGTCATCACGACTAGGAAACAGATCACCATAAAGAGGTGGTGGGATTTCGTCATCGACATTTAAATTTGAGACACGATGATGATGATGATGGTTTTGTTTATCATTTGCTTCGTTGACTTTCTTTGCTGAAGATGATGGCTGAGCTATGACAGTGTAAACAGCAAAGCTACCTGACGCTACGCTGTCAATCATAGGATTAATTGACGAATGCCTTGAATTGGATCTACAACGAAAAAATGAGTAATTAATAAAAATGCTTAAAATGGAAGGCTTAATATAATATCACGTTAAAAATAATTACCGACTAGCACTGATGAGTCTTGATATAAATCTTAGTTTCAAAAGCTCAACTGCACAACAAGTTAATAACATTATTGCAATTACTGCCAATGCAACTATAATATACAATGATGATGATTGTTGATACAAGTTAAAGTTTTAGATGATGAAAACCTTAGGATTCTTAAAATATGGACTATGATCAGGTGTCAATTGACCAAGATTATTATTAGTTCTCCAGTGCTAATTAGACTTGAAGGATAATTTCTCAATGCTAATTGACCTAGACCTATACGTCATTTGGTCATCAAAATTCTAAATTTAGACCATGACAAAAAATAATGAAGCATGACTTTGATTTTTAAGAAGAATATTTTTGTACATTTATTTATTATAACACACTATAAAATATAAACATTAATTATTTATATGAAATTTTATTACACTATCAAAGTGTAATTATTTGTACTCTAGAATTAGCAGTAGGACGGCGGAAGAACATAACTTTGCTTAATTACATCTTCATATAATGGAGGAAGATCTTTGATTTCAGATACATGATATTGTGTAACAGTATGTTGACATGATTGAGCTTCTTTGCTATTAATATTATTATTTAACTCGTTATTGCATCTGTAATAAAATTATAAAAATTACTTTTTAGTTTCATTTCATAAAATTAATAAAGTCTGATTTTTTTACCTTTGATTATGATTATCGGAAGAAATAACTGAAATGACAACAGTAGTATCAGGTTGTTGAGCATTGGCTGCAGCATTATTAGCTATTCTTCTACTATAATAATAATTACTAAAAACGAGAGTGAGAAGACAAATAGCACCAAAAAAGATTGGAAGTACTAACAAAAAGATACCCATGTCGAAAAAGTTGTTGATTGCTTTACAACTTAGCTGAAAGTAATTGACACTTGACAAAAATCTCAGCTTATATATGAGTCTCAAATGTCTGGAGAATGAATCCCACCAACTCTCTGGAGAGATGAATTTTGCACAAACTCAAAGTAAGTAGCAGCTGAATTTTAGCTTTGTTAGCATAAGAATAAAATTTTTGCACTAGTATGAGAATATATAATCATCAACGTGCAATAAGTCATTAATATATAAGTGATGCAAGAAGCAGCTTCACGTAAACAGTCGTATGAATTTCCATAAATTACTTTTAGCGTGCTGTGAAGATAGTAAAAGTTGTTCTATATAAAGTCCATCATAATGCTTAGTTTGCGTGTGATGAATTACTTCTGGATTTTGTTGGTTTTTATAGTATCTTGTATTGATTTCCATATTTTTCAAAAACTCAATACAAAAATATGTCATGCAGTTTTTAAATTTGTTTAGAGTATCACTCAAAGCTTATTCAGTTTACAAGATAAATGCATTTGTCAGCTTTTATTTCAAGTGAGTGCATCCTGTAGTAAGTGCACTTAAAATATAGTCAATATATTATATTCATTGTTTAATTGTATTTGTTGTATTGCATTATATTCCCTTGAGTAAATCATCTTTCAAGAGCTTCATACTCTATGACCTTTAGTTATATGGCTGATACACGTGAGGCAACAACATTATGAAAAGTAACAATATATAAAAACTAAACAAGGTACATTACATAAATATATAGTATACTAATGTATTCGTTAATCGTTACGCTTAGCTTAACTACAAATGTCTATAAAAATTACATTACACACCAAGGTGCATGTATCATACTTGTAAGTATATGTACAAGACTCATTAGAAAAAACAAATACGTAAATAAGTTATATATGTTTCTATTATTACTAACTTATTACTCAAGCAAAAGGTTCATAGAACCAAGTATAGCTATCTAAAAAAATTGAATTTTATGTACAAATATAAATCTTAAGATTCTCCAATATCTGTGGCCTCTCATGTGCAATTTTAAATTGCTTCATTTAAATATAAGATCAAAGTAATCAAAAAAATTCATATACATATATTGCTGCATATCATATCACATTAAAATTAATTTGCAATTACACATCTTGTCCACACTTGCGAAACATTTAGACAGAATATATTATTATCACAATTATTATTTTATTATACAGCATCACACAGGAAATAAATCTTCATAACGAGGTGGAGGTTCTTCTCTTCTTTCACATTTAGTAGGTTCAATAGTGTTGGATTCATTTTGCAATTGTAACTTTTTGGCTTTAATCAGTTGATACAATTCATACAAGACTGCTAGGCAAACTGCTGTGCCACCACATATAACAATAACTATATGGGCTTCCATAATATCTATCAAAAAATTTAATTTAATATCACTAAAATATGTAAATTAATATGGAGTTAAATGTTACCTTTAAATTCAAGATGTGTAACTCTACTCTTGTCTCATAATGTCTCACTGTTAAAAATGTTGAGTAGGTCTCTCTCTCAGTGGGAATCCAAATGAATCTCCTTTTTACTTGCAACAGAATAGATGACTAATAATGCAATGACTTGGTGAAATTAGTTGACACAGGAAGGATGTGTTTATTCATAGATTGTTCAATGAATGATGACGACACTCAAGTTTCACATGAAGAGGAATATATATTGCAAGTACGTCAGATCACAATCAAGAGTTTGTTGTTACAACCTTGTGAGTAGTTTTCCATGTATATTATTAGTATAATGTCACTAGCTTCACAAGAGGACAATCAAATATCTGAAAACAAATCTAAATATTTATTTACTACAAATCAGAGCGTTCCTGGAGATGAAATTAACATTAAAATTGTTGTGTATATACTCTATACTCACCAAAATGGATTAGTAGAATTTTACACTCTCACTTTTCTGGAGCTTTACACTTTGTATAATAATCCTTAAGCCCATATAATAAAAATATTCACATGTATATATTGCAAGTACGTCAGATCACAATCAAGAGTTTGTTGTTACAACCTTGTGAGTAGTTTTCCATGTATATTATTAGTATAATGTCACTAGCTTCACAAGAGGACACTCAAATATCTGAAAACAAGTATAAATATTTATTTACTACAAATCAAAACGTTCCTGGAGATGAAACATTAAAATTGTTGTGTATTAGTATACTCTATACTCACCAAAATGGATTAGTAGAATTTTACACTCTCACTTTTCTGGAGCTTTACACTTTGTATAATAATCCTTAAGCCCATATAATAAAAATCCGATCGTGTCAAATTACTTTGCTAACAAAACACAATACAATACAACGACCTAAATTTTATTGCCATTTGGAATTTCCTACAGCTGCATAATAGTTCTTTTGCAGCTTATGTGGTCTGAGCTAAATCTCAACTGCACAAGGTAGACAAACACGTAGATATACATAAATGAGCTCGTGTTTGTCTTTACCTGCATGATATACGGTACAAAAAAGAGTTGTAATATTACTTATAATAAAGTTTTACCTTTTGCAAATTATGTATATACTTTTGCATACATGCTATATTAGGAGATGTGCTTTGCACACTTTGACAGCTTGGAAATTGTTATTCATATACACATCTATGTAACTTCTTCTCTTACAATGAGACACAAGACGAATGAATGAGACGTGCAAGGCTAGCGAGATTGCAGGAGGCAAGTTAGTGGAACTTGCTTTTTGTTTCTGGAGTCTCTTTGGTGGCTCTGCTGCAAAATAATAGATGATCGTAATAATAATAGTGTCTGCCTCGTGTTGGAGTAGAGTAAAATATGAACAAAAACAAAATCAGTAATGAGCCGTAGGCAATTTCAGTGTAAATGCATTTATTGTTGATACTGGATATGAAATTATCTCATGGACGAATAGTGGTTTCGTAGAAAATACCAGGCAAAAAATGTAATTCTGTATTATTGCAAATGACGACATTCATATATCATTCTTATGAAATGCTATTTTTAGATTAGGACAAACTTATTTTTTTTGCGACATCAAATTGACACAAATTAATGATGCTTTATATGATGATTTTCTCTCTATGTAGAAATTGTGAAATTATAAGTATAATTTTATTACTTTTGTCTGTTACTATTCTATTATTTAATTAGTGTTGATGAAATTTGATGCTCGATTTAGCGACAGGAAGTCTAGTGACTTGTCCTCAGTTTGTCACAGATAACAGAGAAAACAAGATTTAATCTCAAAATGGAACAAACCACAAAAATTAACGTTTCCTTTTTTATTTTAGTAGTGAGTCTTATATGCGTCACTTATTCAGCTCCTCAAAAGCCTACTGATGCTACTAAAGTAAGACAAATTAAAACATTTTTTTGGACAATTAGTAAAACTTTTTTATTTTATAGAACAGACAAGAAGGTGGAGTTGTAGAGAGTGGCACAGGAGATTATGAAGGCCCAAATTTTGGAAATCAAGTCGTCAAAATAATAAATGGAGTAGTTTCTGGTGATCTATCGCAAATTCTTACTGGCTCATTTAATTTCGTACCAAATGAAGAAGCAAGAGAGACAGTTAAAAATTTCTGGTCTACATGGGCAGGAATTACAACTACAACACCAAAACCTTCAACAGAGCCAACAACTGCTAAAAGTGCTGCTACAACTGAAGAGAAAGAAGATGAAGATGATGGTGACAATGAAGATGGTACAAAAGGAAAGGCTGGAGCTACAACAGAAAGTGATGAAGTTGTCTCAACTATTGCTGCTGTAACTCCTTCAAAGCAAGTTGTCTCAAATCAAGTACAAGAAGTAACAACATCAAAACCCGTAGTAGTTGTAAAGCAAGCTGTGACTCAAGCATCAATTGTCACCACTACAGAAAATGATGATGATGAATCACCAACAAGTCAAAAAAGTGTTGTTGAGATTACAACGACAGATGATGATGATAAAAAGAGTGTTGAGACTACAACGACAGAATCAAATGACAATGAAGATGACGATGAGACAACAGAGGCAGAAGATAATGAAGAAGAGGAGAGTTAATTACCATTAATTATTAGTTTTGTAAATAAATACAATATTTTAGTACACAGAACTTTACTTTGTATTTCTCTGCCCATTATATTCTAATCATTAATCATATTAAGTTGTCCACTTGAGAAAAAAAACTGGAAATCGAGACACATTACATAAATAATCATTGTTAGGGTTGAAGAGAGAGAGAGATAGAGAGCTCTTTAATTTGCTGGAGTGTATTACAATCATTACTACAAGTAAAGTTGTTCAAGGAAATCAACTTTAGCTACATATAAGCTGCCTATCTTGACAAGTTTACCTTAATGAATCTAATGTTGTGCAATGTGCCATGTCTATTTAACTCTGCATATTATACAATAATATATACATAGTGGTTTACGATAGAACAATAATGATGCTACATTTTAGTATGCAATATAATCAAATGTGTTTCAATACATTTTGCCCAGATCCCGTTGCAATTACCGAAATAAAATATGGATTAGTAAACCAATGCATAAATTACTAAAGGCAAATGACCTGTGAAGCAAGCTTTGTCAATTAGCCAACTGATTTTGAGTCTAACAGTTCAAATTTAAGTTGGTAGCAGGTGGCATTAGTCTGGAGAGTTAGAGTGTAAAAAGGCCATTCATTATGAGCCTAATGAAGGAAATCTTAATTTTAGCTTTATTGTTTGTGGTATGTGTAGAAGAAGAAATTTATATTTTTTAATAGAATTTATCTCTTTAAGTTTTTGACATTTTATTTCAAAGGCGGCATGCTACTCTTATCCAGTTGACGATACTTCTTATCTTGACCCTTCTGTCTCAAAGATTCAACGACATCAAGTATGTTTTTTATTAAGTACTAAAATTACTCAGAAGAAAATTATATTGTAACTCTTCAATTTAGATTAAAAAACCAAAACAAGATGGTGGAGATGGTGGTGGTGATAGCGGTTCAGGATTAGGAGGTGGTACAGATGAAGATAGAGCACCAGAAATTGCTGATCGAGTGAGACAAAATTATTTTAAGATTCAGTACTGAATTTAATTATATGTATTTTAAAGGTACTGAAAATCGTCGGTGGAGCTTTAACGGGAAACATAAATTCAATCTTGGACGGTTCCTATAGTCTGTTTAGAAATCCAGACACAAGAAGAAGAGTGCAAGGGGTATTTATTTTTAAGTCTAAAATTAAAAAAAAACTAATCAACTCTAATTAAAAGTAGTTTTGGGAAGCGGTGGCAGGACAGTTTGCTCCCACGACCACAACTAAGAAACCCGTACAAAATTTATCAGGAAACGTAACAATTATACCTGTTTTTATCACAACTCCAAAACCTAAGACTACAGATGATGACGATGATGGTGATGGTGACGGAGAAGATAGTGATATTGAAGCTAATGAAGAAAGTCAATTTCCATTTTTCGGTTAAATGTTGTAATATTTAAAAAAAATAAAATAATTAATTAGCATAAAGTTTCTTTTTTATTATTATTTCTTCAACAAAATAACTTTCAGGTATCAATATTTTAAGCATGCAAGGTACATATAATATAACAAGTCTTTTTTATCATTGCCACTGACATAGGGACTCATATTTGAATCTATTATAATGGTGAAATAGAGATCATGCAAAATTCACTAGTAAATATATACTATGTAAGAGATATGTATTTGTAAAGGTCTAGTAATAATTTCTAAATCACAGGGACATTTTTATATAACTTGAGTTTTTTTGTTTCTTTTGGTACAATGTGACTTTTACACTTTTCTGACTAAGTAAGAATATCTTGTAAACTGTAATAAGGCATTTTAATTAGAAACTCTCGCTGGTCTGAAATACACATTGAGCTAGACATTTTATCATTTTTTTGCAGCCAAGTTAGATACAAACAACTGTACTAAACTTTAGACTCTGAAGCTACACTACTTGTACTTGACTGACGTCTAATTCTTGCAAGGCATTTGTCATTGTAGTCACTGTCACGATCATCAGTATAATCATCATCAGAGCCAGTGACTAATCCTTCTTCCTCTTGTTTCAGTCCATGACAAGGCTCAGAATTACTTGCGATAGTTGTTGTAGTAGGAATTGAGCCATTAGTTTCACCCCCATTTGTTGTATTACTTTTATGTCCTCCTTCATTGTCACTGCTGTCACTACTACTTTTGTTACTTGTCCGACTTGAAGGAATATTAAGTGAGTTTAATATTTCATGACCTGTCAGAGGAACCAAAGAAATAGATTTAGTAAGATATATAGAAAAGAAAATGCTATTAAAATCAGCACAAGGAAAACCTTGATAAGCGCTATAATGATATGATACATAGAATCAAATATTTATCTAGTATGAAGCTAAAAATAGGATGAAATATATAATAGCAGCTTATTTGCACAGACGCTATATTATATCATAATCATCATCATAATAAATAGTACCTGATAGTCCCTTTTCCTTTAGTTCTTTCATTCTATCTAATGACTTTGGTGAGCAAAGTGGAGTGTCAACTGGAAAAGTAGAGTTGAATAGAGAAAAGTCTACTACATGTCGACCATCTTCAAAATGAGTGAGATTTGCAAAGCGATGTCCCCATAATATTTCTATTGAGAGCATAATCATATTATTAAAATCAAGCACAGGTGCACTATTCTTAATGCAATTTATAATTTAGATATCAAGTTCCTCAATAGTTTAACAACCTGAAGGAAGATACGATGTCCTGGCTTGAGTTGTCATTCCTGTGCTTTCTACTACTCCTTCCATTACAACTATAAGTTCAAATCTAAGGGTCACAATAAATAAAGATTAGAGTGATGCTAAAGTATAGGTTATGTTACTTTATAATCCTTAATAAAGATGTAATACCTGGCATTGAGCAAATCCATAGCAGACATTTCATACAATGGACTTTCAGAGTCTATAGGATGAACAATTATTGTTGGAAGAAATAATAAAATACGATCTTCATCTTCCATCCAACCACCAATTTTCATTTCTTCTTGATTCAAATGAATTACTTCACCTTCCTCAGTAATTTTTTTAGTAACTAAAAAATAAAAAGAGAAGATAATGAGAATCCATAATAATACTAGAGTCTATAAAAACGTCTCAAATTGCCTCTCACCAAGTTGACATCTAACATGAGTTTCTAATAGCATACTTCTTCGAATATCTCCAACTTGTATCCCAAGATGAAAGATTCCATCTCTTTGAAAAACAACAGCATACTTTGAGAAAATGAGAGTTTGGCTTCTTTTCTTTGGCCTGGATAATTTGCTAAATACAACACCCACAAATAAAGCTTCAATCAAAACACCCGTTATACTTTGGAAACATAGGAGAAAAATTGCTTCCGGACATTCTGCTGTCATATGATGCATTCCTGTATAAATTTTATGACAAAATATTGTATTTCATATTGATGACGAGAGTTTCTTATAATTGAAAAATTTGAAACAAGTCATGTAATGTATATATACATTTAGAATATTATGGATTATAGATAACGGAACTTGGGTAAATAAATGAGGAAATTATGCAATGTTGTTTTTCTTCTTCCTATCCTAACCTTACTAACAAAACGACGACATCTCTTGTCTATTAAGTCAACAAGGCGTAGGTAAAGAGAAGTATGGGCTATTGTTCCAAATAATAGAGCTAATCATCTAAAATGTTTTTCATAATTTATTTATACAAGAATCACATAATAGTCAAGTCTATTATTAGATACCTAGATGTTGACTTATATAAATATTCTTACTAGCTGCAGGGTTTTCTATTCTATAATCTTACAACACTTATATAGGGATCGAACTTTGAACCTTGCACTTCCAAAAAGAGTATAATCTGCTATTATTAAACTAAATATACTTTCTACTGCAATTTTTGAGGTTACTAAAACATCATTTCTAATACTTACCATAACCAATTGTATGCTGAGTTTCCAAAGAAAATAGAAATATTGAAGTAAATGATGAAATCCCTGCAAAGTTGGAATTTTTAGAATAAAAACAAAAGATCATAATTCATATAATATGTAAAATGCTAACCTCCAACACAGGGTTTCCAATTCTCATCACCCATATGCATCATATCACCGTGTGCCTCCAAAACAATCCACCAAAAAAGTGTAAAAGCTATTTAAAAAAATAAATTAAAATATGATTAAATCATATTCATATATAGACGGTTTGAAACCTTTGCCCTTGAAAACGTCTACGCTTTTATATAAGTATATGCAAACAATTTATGTTGAACTATTGAACTTCAAAGAGTAAATATTAAAGTAATAGCTCTACGTATAACATTGGCTGACTACTATTTTGTCATTTAAATTGACACTTTTTTCTACATAATAAAACTCTCTTACTTATTTATACAAAACGATAATATCAAGATAAACTTGATGATTGAGTCTTAACACGAATATACAATATGTTAGAATATATAGTCCACTACAATATAAAAGTTCTCATTGAGAAAGAGTTGACACTTGATGCATAATTCAAAAAAGAGTGAAGGACAAGCTAAGCTTTCTCTCTCCAACTATTTGGTGGAGAGTTTTGACATAATAAAGTACCTTGAAATTAATCAATATAATATATAACTTCTATAATGTGCTGTGGGGTCTCTTTTCTCTATACAAAGTCTGATGGGAAAAAGAAATCAATCGTATATATGGAAATGTACTTGTATTAATAGAAACCTTTGTCTGGAAACATTTGATTATAAATATTTTCAAAATTTATACGCACTAATGCTATTTGTATGTAATTTAGAAAGAAAACTAGAAACCTTTTCATGTTTTACATTCCTGTTTACAGTTTATATTGATATGAATTTCACAATAATATTAATGCTATAAAATGTCTCAAGTTGCCTCACCTATCCAAGACAGCAAATAACTCAAAGAGAAATAAAACAGTGTCCATCTCCAATGTAAATCAACTAATGTAGTAAAAAGATCTCCCATATATCTTTCTCCTTTTGATTCAAAATTTATTTTGTGAGAATTTAAATAGCCATTCTTCCCTATAAGACGTCGAGTGACTTTGCTTCTTACGAATATTTCTTCCACTGTTTAACCTTTAAAAAACAATTCATTTTACACACTATATCTTCATATTTTTTGATGGATTGACTTACCTTCTCCAAATTTCAGTGTTATCCATACAATTGGAAGCTTTGAGATGATTTGTACAATTTGAAATCGTATATCCTCCATCATGATTTTGTCCATCACAAGTTGTTGTACTAGTATCACATGTATTTGGACTTGTTCCCAAATCTTGGAAAGCAGACAATGGTTCTGTTGAAGGTGTCTCAGGAATAAGTGGTCTCCATATATTAGCCATTCAACCATTGACAATCTTCAGGTCAAGTCAAAGGGCAAATAAGTGAAGTAGTACTTTTCCACTTTACAACAAACACAACACTAAAAAGAACTTTGTCTTCTGTCTCTTTCTCTTTCAGTTGCGTGCTTAGATTCTCTGGAGAGAATAGAAAGTACTACTATGATATGAAACTGTTTATTTCGTGTTATACGACGAAGAAAGACATAGTACTGCTAAACATAAAGCTCACTGTAATTTCACTAACAACCTAATAGTAAAGTCTTTTTTCTTCAAATGCCAATGATAATATATTTTTTGTAAGGTTGCACAGTTAAAGTAAAAAGTAATATATTATA
>VCNE01002587.1:0-12022 GCA_009869805.1 Oncopodura yosiiana
TCTTCATACAATATTCTAAAAACGAGGAAATAAAAACACATCTTAATATCTCTTCATGAAATACAATCGACCTTGACTCCCCTCAAATTAACTTTTCCACAATTATATATCTTCTCTACTTCTTAGCTCTTTTTCACCTTATACAAAACCTCCTACATACAATTTTATACTATATACTGATAAATACATCGCTTAGGCTACTAAGTAAGTAGTACGTAGCATGCTTCCCAACAATTTCCTCTAAGACACCTTCCTGAAATGGAACTTAAGAAAATCCCGGAAAGAAAATGCTACAATAGTATTCTTTTCCTCATGAACGTGAGAAGCACATGGTAACATCATAAAGCTAATACATATACTATACACACATACATACAAATATACATTTATAGTGCAGTGAAAGTTTTCCTCTCTGCATCAAGTTACCAGAATTTCAACTCTTTTCCCTATTCTCTCAAATGTATGGACACATGCAGTATTGATTACTGCCAGACTAAAAATTTGGCCATGGATGAGCTTTACTATGAGGGTAGAAGAAAATACATGTGGCCTGAGCTTATATATATATATATAGAGAGAGAGAGAGCTATATAGTAAAATCTCCCTTTGCAGTAGATATATATATATATACAGTCAGGACAGTTAGTGGTAAAAGGAAAGCCTATGGTTTAATCAATACTTACATCCAGCAACCATGCTCACAACCTACTATATATATACTCTCATTGAAAAC
Organism: Oncopodura yosiiana; assembly: GCA_009869805.1. NCBI lineage: Eukaryota > Metazoa > Arthropoda > Collembola > Entomobryomorpha > Oncopoduridae > Oncopodura > Oncopodura yosiiana. The sequence goes on from VCNE01002587.1 coordinate 734, forward strand.
CATCGAGTTTTTTTATTCCTTCCAACAAAACTTTGTCAAAGATATTAAACTACAATGAATGATTCTATATATAATGCATTGAAGTACTTATGATATTTCCTATTGTAGTACAAATAGATTTTTGTAGTTTTTTAAAGATTGTGATGATGAAAAAGGCGACGTAGGAATGTGTGAAAGACGATTGGAAACTTTTCATCAGAGCAAGAGTGAAAAGAATATCTATATGTAGTATGAGTGAGAGAAGTGAAGGAAGAAGAAGAAACATTTATACTTTCTATTCACGTAACGTTTCATGTCTTGAAAAAAAAACTTGAACTGGACAATTGGAAAGGAGCATGGGATGAACATAGGTCAAACAACTTTCCCTTTTCTTCATAGTTTCAAAGAAGAAGAAGAAAAACTTTTATAGTAGCGCTCAACAGATCAAAGTTGGAAGAGCTAAAGTACTCTGGTAGGTTATACGTACAATATCACATACTGTAGTTTTTTTGCTATAGATCAAATACACATTTATAGAAATTACAAAGTTGAGGAAATGCAACAATTTAAAAATAAATGGTGAAGCACTTAAGACTTTTTTGTAGAAAGAGTGAAGTGAAGGTGTATTAACAGGGAGAGACTCAAGTTTTTTAACGAGAGGTTTCAATAGTGACTATACTCAAAAGTTTCAGAATAAAATATAGATTCAGATTCCAGAATTACTTCCAGCACACATCTCTACCTAACTCTGGAATTTTAATGAGAAATGGGATTCTGAGTTGAGAAACCTCGACTAGCGCCTCTTGCATAGAGCCAATGCACTTAGGCCTTGCTCACGGTTTCTCAACTCAAAATCTCACTTCTCATCAAAATTCCAGAGTTAGGTAGACATGTATGTTGGAAGTAATTCTGAAATCTGAACCATTTAAGTATAATCACTATTAAAATCTTGAGACATAAAACCAGAGTCTCTCTTGACCTGTTACCACAAGCTCTGTAAGTGACTCACTGTACTTTCTATATATAGAACTAAAATGAAACAACGAAACCATATATTGATGTTTGAAAAGTAATTAGTCCTTCTCTTTTGATATACCCACATTCGTCACTAAATTGTTGAAATGTTTTTGTAGTCAACAACATTTTGGTGTAGAGAGCCATTATATCTACTATATGTAATTGGTACGTTGGAGATGAAGAGAAACTTCTAAATCCACCGTATTTGTCACTTAATACCTAAATCCTTAATTACCATCTATGCTCTGTGGGATTTCTCTTTTAATATGTGGTTTTCTCTTCATCCTTTCTCTCTCTCTCTAACATATATATAAACTTATTGATATTATGTACTTAGAAACATATAAGATCAAAGATGGAACTTTTACTCTTTTAAGGAAACACTTTGTTTCGTCACTCATAGAGAAACTATTTTAGTTCACATAGAACAATATACCAGGATACAGCTTTTCCAAATAAGCTTTCAAGTTTAATTAATTTATGACAGGTAAAATGACATCAGCATTTTAGAAGAAAAAAAATACTTACTTGTACAAATGACGTCGTGGTGTAATGGGAGATCCTTCACTTATTCGATCAAACTGATATGCACAAGTACTTCCGTTAACTTTATCAATTCTTTTCCTTGGTGGGTCAACAGAAATTGAAGTAGGTGGAGTTGATGACGAATTCATACTAGTTATACCAAGGCTTGATGATGACATCTCTTCGTCCAAATCCTATAATACACTCATTCTCATCTTCTCTAGCTGGCTTTCTCCTTTTCCGATCAAGGAGAAGAAAGTAAATGACTTTCTCTGTGTTATGACTACATTAAAAAATACCATAAATTATGAACCAATATCATATTACTCAATAAACAGTGCTGTGACTAAGTCAGCTAAGAGACTTCATGACGTTTTTGCCCAATGTACCAGCCTTAGCTCGACGCTTCTTAACTGAGCCATTGGGCATTCACCGAAACGCCACTGGAAAAACATGAGTTGACAAAAGTGCTCTCTCTCACCACTCCAACAATCCACTCAATTCCACCAAGAGAAGGCATTTGCCTATTGGCTCACTTCTGGCCCAACACTGTTTTTTCTCTTCAGTGGCGTTATGGTTCAGGCCCAATGGCTCAGTTAAGAAGAGTCTGGCTAACGATGCTACATTGGTAATAAGTCATGAAGCCATATTTAGCTTATATATATGAATTAGTAAAGACGTACTTGGGACTCAAAAGTTCTTGAATAAGCTTTTCCTTATCTTTGAAACAACCTAAGCTAGCAATGGCTTGTAGTACATCTGGATCCACAGCATCACTTGAAGGAATGACATGAGTTTGTACCACATCCATCATTGGAAGCTCCAATTCTAACTCTCCTTTTCCTCCTGCAGTCACCCATGAATGTCGGTTAATCTCGGCTAGCTATAATATGAAAAATAGAAACACAACAACAAAACTCATATGAATTTCATAGATTCACTTACAGAGTAGTCAGAATGCGACAAGAGAGTATATATATGTATACAAGGCCATAACATCAAAAGCAAAATGCTACACATATATTCTATGCTACTGACAGAGATATGATCACTTCTCTAAGAACAAACAAACGACAATGTTATAAATATAAATGCACGCTGACGCAATAACAATTTCATATACCGCGTCGTCTCCTCGTCATCGTGTTTCTTCTTATTTTTTTAACATATAGAAGAATAAACTCAAGAAGGATGAGAAAAGCATTAGCATGTTATTTACAATGCTACAATAATGCAATGTGACTTAGTAAATTAAGTTGTTTTCTTAAGGTTAAGATCAATATGAAGTAAATTGCATTACAATAGCTTCTTTACGCCAGTCTAAAAGAAAGTGGAGAAAGAGAGAAAAAACGGAAATATCTTGTGAGGTATTGAGGCAAAGTGAAGAGAAGAAAAACTTTTCTCACAACTTACTTTCAACATTTCTCTGAGTGGGTGGTATATATAAAACGTTCTTAATGTCTAACTCGTATTTCACTTTGGGTATATATGAGCTAGCCTTTTCTAGATATACTTGAGACTTGCTATACATAGACGATGAACATGATATCAATATAGAGAAGAGAACCAGCTTGACCTAATTAATCTTTTAGACGTCTCTTGAGGCTAGCCAAAAGGTAGTAGTTAGCTGAAACGGGTTTATTTAAAGCAAAGTGTCTAGTTGGAAAATGCTACACTATGAAATTGAAGATGATAATGAAAGATAAGGTAGCGTAGCTGCTTTAGTTTTCAACAGTCAAAAAGATAGACAAATGTATAGTATAACACTTGTACTCTTAGAAATATGCTACTAACTCATTTTCAGACATTTGAATTTTTGGAAGTACTTTCACTTCATATGAGAAAGCTTCATGTTATTTGTTGCGCCAAGTTTCCATAATATCACTGGACTCAAAAAATTCAGAAATATATAGATTTAGATTACAGAATGGTGAGAAGTGGGATTTTGAGAAACCTCGACTAGCGCCTCTTCTAATAGAGTAAATGCAGTGAGGCCTTCCTCACGGTTTCTCATCTTAAAATCTCACTTTTAATCAGAATTGTAGAGTTAGGTAGAGATGTAAGTTTAAGTAGTTTTGTGTATCTGAACCTATATTTTTTGTAAATCTCGACTCAAAACCTAGCATGAAGTTCCCCTCATCAATCTGAAACGCTTGCGTCTAATTAAAAGTTAAGTTGAGAAATTTTCCACCCTCAAAGTTACTATATGTATGCAAGAAAGTTGAAAAACAACAATACTCTATCATATACCTATATACATTATATGTACAGAGAAACAAAATTAATATTTTATGAAGAAGAGAAAGACTGTATATGTCTTCCTCTATGAAATAAGATGCTTGTTATTTCTTCATCTCTTAGCAATCTAGTGCGGAGATGAGATAAAAATCGATCACTTTGCATAACAGAAGCTTTATATATGTTGACTTTGCATACAAGAGTCCTATTTGCCAACGTTAGAATTCAAGGTGAATGAATAAATAGAGTAGGCTGTTTCTAACTACAAGTAGTGATCTTTCAAAACTAGAAAATTCTATGACCTTCATCATCAACATTTATAAGCAGAGTACATTCAAACAAATGATAAAGATTAAATTGAATGTTCACATTCTACCACGTTTTAATGCTTACTTAAAGGAGTAATTGGGATTTGAACGACAGAAAATAATACGGGACTCAAAAGGTCATTTTTAATTCTCCTTTTCTACACGTCAATGTAATAATAATAATAGCTCAAGTAGCCTGCTGCACCAAGTCAAAGGTTTCCAACTAAATCTTATTGTAGTCATCAACATGTAAAACTGAAATGTGAAAGTTGTAGTGTATAATATTAACTTTGCTATGCATTATTAATTAGAAGGCACTAATAAGGTAGAGAGACATTACTTACAAGAAAACAATCTACTAATGCTATAAATCAACATGTAAAATTGAAATGTGAAAGTTGTAGTGTATAATATTAACTTTGCTATGCATTATTAATTAGAAGGCACTAATAAGGTAGAGAGACATTACTTACAAGAAAACAATCTACTAATGCTATACAACATGTATATTAAGCGCTATTCATAAGGTAGCAATGATAAGTAGCGTACAGTGAAATTTGTCTATACCGCTAAAAAGGTTGTACTGAAGCTCGTTATTGTTATAAATAAAACTTTTTTGATTGCTATACTGAATTCTATACTCAGATTCACTTGCATTCATTACTCTCAGTTGCTGGAAAGTACCAAAAATCTGAATTAGAGAGCTTTATTTAGACATTTGCTACTATTTTTCCAAAACTTTCACTACTCTTTCCAAAGAAAACGGTAAAAATTCCTAATAAAAATGATATTTTTGTCCAATTACCGTTATAGAGAGAGCAGTTTCCTCAATTCTGGTGGAAATGCACAGCAATAGACAGAATAACGTTATAGACAAAACTACTATAGAGAGAATTTATTTAATGTATTTATATAGGTTTTAAGTCAAGAGACTGAAACTTTCACCTGTATAGACAGATTACACTATATATTCATTTTCCGGAGGAAGTATGAGAAACAGTATCGACCAACAATTATAATTACATTTGACAGACTCTAATGTTCATTAACCTAGAAGGCTCAAAGAGAAACATATCTATATATTGCCTCCTGGTTTCATGTTTCATTAACCAATGTAAATCTGTTGCTACAACCAAAATGACATGACTATATACATATATAGCTATATTCACTAACATATATATGAGTATATATCCTCGATTTTCAAATAGACATAATTTCATATGTATATATATAACTCATATATGCAATCAATTAGCCAACTCATTACAATTAATACTGCATTTATTTCATCTTTTTATATCTACTTAATTAAATTCTTTGAATCATAGATTTCAAAGCTCTATTTGTTCAAAAAGCAAATGTTTTTAAGTCTTCAAATTACAAAAACCACAATAAAGAATTCTATTATGTAGTGTGTATTATAGTTGATTTTATCTACGTAATCACTAAATCCCATGCGTCATTCACCCATATATACAATTCTTTTAATGTCTACACTTGAGAACTCAGCAGCTAGGTAAATATAATGGTTTATTGGGAAATCCAACAACTAAGGATATGTGGTACAAGGTTTCTATTACAAAGCAATTCGAGAGAAAACAAAAACAACATTGTCTGAAGAAGAAGTCAGATAGAAGAGTTAGATATATACCCTTGTCATATTACAAGATGATTTTGATGCTGAATCTTCTTTTCTAGACTCAACTAAAACGTCAAAATCAATCGATGTGTTCCTTTTACTCTTGGCATATCTTTTTACTCTGTGGAAACTTGAAGCAAGAGCTGTGAGAATTCCCTATAGGCGAAGTACTACAAATGTCCATAACTTAATTTGGCCATTTTTTCTGTGTGAAGTCTTTGAAAATTAAAAATAAAACTTGAACTATATTCTCATAAGACACTTCTAATGGCAGACATGAAGTGATGTAAGTCTTGGAAGAATTTATATATAGTAAAGTCTGCCTATACCGGTGAAAGCCTATCTATATACCTTATATCGATTTTCTCTAACGGTTTTATATATAGTGATATTCTGTCTATTACAATGCATTTCTATTCAATTTTAGAAAACTTTGCTTTCTCTATAACGGTAATTGGACAAGAATGTCATCTTTAGCATTTTTAGCGTTGTCCTTGGAAAGAGTAGTGAAAATTCTGAAAAAATAGTACTTAAGTCTAAATAAAGTCCTAATTCATATTTTAGGTACTTTCCAGCAATTGAGAGTAATGAATGCGAATGAATCTGAGTATAGAATTCAGTATGCCAATCAGAAAGAAAGTTTTCTCTATAACAGCAATGAGCCCCAGTTGCTCCTATTAGCAGTATTAAATAGACTTTGATATCATGGTGGAAACTTGTCTGGCTATTGGCTGTAGTTTATTGACATACTCCACTGTATATATATATATTATTATTATATTATCACAGTATACAAGAAACTAGACACTTGCAAACCTAAAGTCGCGTGTTAGTTCCAAACGCCAGGAAAGAGTTTTCATTTCACCTCAGCAAATTCATTATGCAATGCTAGAACGAACTCAAAGTAGCAATTAAGCCTTTTTGCAATTATACAACTATATCGCCTCTTTCAATCAATACGTATTATATGTATATATATAATCCTTACGAACTCAACTAAAAATATTTGACCTAGTAGCTACTACAAAAAAGTCATAAGAAGACATTATTACTACATATAACTATCTATAAGCATACACATGAAGAAGCAAAACTTTTTTTGCAATTTCCTTTTCTTCTCAACTAAATACTTTTAGGAAGTTTCTATCAAAAACTTATATGCCACACATTTCTTTTACGACACCACACACACTCTTTCTCTCCAACTTATATATCTACAGAGATCCTAGGTTTTTGAGACTCCAGAGAAAAATATTTGTAAATATATGCTCAGAGCTAAAAGCTTGTAAAAAACANATATTTGTAAATATATGCTCAGAGCTAAAAGCTTGTAAAAAACAAACTTGTAATTTATTACTAAAAGAATAAAACTCTTATTGCCTACCACATAAATTATAGACACATCTCTCTTCTCTTGAGAGATATAGTTGCATGGATACTGTAACATTGAAGTTGACTCTTCTTCTTTTTCAAGTGCTTTAGAGAGAGAGAAAAAAAAACTTGGCCAAAGTGACAATACAACTCCATAGTGACTCTTTTAGCTCTTCTCTGGAGAGTAACTACAGAGACGTTTCGTATATAGTGCACAAAAATGTCTGGAATAAACTACAAGTGTAGTATTAGCAAAACAAATCCAGAGATTCAACTCACAGTGAAAGTCTCACTGCCAATAACTAAAGGTTAACCATATAATGCTAAAGTTCCTTTTCCCAAAAGTTAGACCTTGTTTTTCATCTTGATGACAAATTTTTAAATTTCATTTTAAGCTTAGTGCATTTTGAATATAAATATTACAATAACACATTAGAAAAAAGCTTATATTTTTTGTAATATGAGCGAAAAATATGGTGTATATAACACAAGTTTTTTGTATTGTGAAATTGTTAAAGAAAGTAATGTCTAAGCTCCTTTCTCTTATCTTCAAATAGCCTGGTCTGGCCCTGTCGTCGCCATACAGTTTAGGATAGATGTTGAAAGAAAATTTTTGCCTATTGTAGCAGTTGGTCTATATAGTACATATATAGTCTAAAGAAATAAAAGAGAGATAGAGAGTGGAATGTTATATAGTGGACGACTATGAAGAAATGCCCAGTTAGTGGGAAATGTGCCAAGTTTTCTACAGCTCCCAAATTCACATTCAAAGAGATGTGTGTGCATGAATGTAATGTGTTGGATGATATTTTGATTGTAGTAACATTGAGAGGTCTTAAGGTGGCTTGGCTTTATAGACTGAAATACAATATAGTACATTACCGTAAAACATAGAATAGTGACCAAGGTTTCTATTATAAATACATTTCTTATATAATGAGATATAAAATCAACTATTATTTGTATTTGTTTGTGAAAATCTTTAGATTTTCTACTTTTTTCGATTTTTTTCCTATAACTATTATATATATAACTTTTTTGCACTAACATATATATAGCAATCAAGTATAGCAAAGGTACCTTTCATTTCTTTCGAAAGCTATAAGCTCTATAAGCAAAAAGGAAGCTGAGTTGCAAAGCAATTCTAACTATACGTGTAAGGTAATATAGTTTCAAGCTAAACTGGATGACTCATCTATACACAATTCGTGTACTTTTGTATACCTGGAATATGAAGCATGCAAGCAAGTGAAATTCATTTCCAAGTTTTCACTCATTACCTGAATGATTATCACACTTACTGTAAGACGCTTTTCTGGACACACTTCAATCATTCCTCGAAGTAAGTTTTGGCAGTCAGGTGGAACAAAGTGTGGTATATGAAACACGCCTCGCTTCACTTTCTCTAGTAGTTGTCTCAGATTGTCATCATCAAAAGGGAGAGCTCCCACAAGTAAAGCATATAAAATCACTCCACAAGACCACACGTCGGCCTTCTTCCCATCATATTTCTCACCCTTAGATTCATAATAAGAAAAAACAACAAGAATATATAAAATTACTTGAGATTTAAGCTAACATATTTAACCTAAGGTGTATGTAGTATACAACAAGATTTTTAGCCTCATGTCCTGTTCACATTTTTAATTAATACACATAGTGATTTACATTCAGGACGACAGCTGTACACATTTAGTGGTTTGCTCTCTCTCTCGTCTGATTTTAATTAAACTGTGTGAGAAAAATCTCCCCCATTGCTAAAAACTTTAGAAGAGACAATTTTATATTCAAGATGCAAACTCCTTTAAATACTAGAGAGCTAGAGAGAGCAACGTCCCAAATAGTGACAAAAAAGTGTTTTAGCTACCCACAAAATGTATTCAAGAGTTACAGCAAGTGATATATATGTATATATACAAGTTACATATATTCTATTGCTAGATATTTCTTATGCACTCAATTAGTCGGAAGACGACATGAATTTCCAATTTGTGAAAAAATGAACTCTAACCTTATTTTTCTTTTAGTATCACAAAAACACTTTAAACCACATTATGCTTTTAGCTATTTCTTCTAATTAGAATCACTAGTCTTGTCTAGGTATATACGTATATATGTATAGTGTAAAAATTCCATTGATACTCTTATAGTGTGAGGATATATAATGTATATATAATGGATACATGGAATTATTTTTATAATAGAAAAATAAAACTTACCCGGATTACTTCAGGACAGGCGTAATGAGGCGACCCACAACTTGTTTCCAACATACTTCCATCGGGCTGTAGTGAGGCCATTCCAAAGTCGGCTACTTTGATATTGTTCTTTTCGTCCAATAAAAGGTTCTCGGGCTTTAAATCTCGATGGCTAGAGTAGAAATAAATATTTAGATTTTATTAGACTTCCATGCTAAATCGAATCATATAAGAGGATCGGCTATTATTACAAGTTTTACGGTATGCGAAAAAACTATATTGTATCTGATATGATATTTTGTACATCTTAACCTGACCAGTAAGTAGTAAGTCAAAAGCTCTTGAATCAAAATTCTAAATCTTTTCTATATGTATCTTATCCTAGCAGCTGCAGAGAATGTAATTGGAAAGAAGTGAGCAGAGTTGCATTTTCAAGGTTTCAAACTTTGCTCTAGGATCAAGACCAATTAAAACTTTTCAAATTAATGATATCTATTTGGTCGTCTCTGAATGCAACTTGGGTTAGTATTCGAAGCTCATATACTGTTAAGACGAAGATAATATATTTACACGAATTAACTTATAGCACTTATAGTAGAAAAGGGTCATAACTGACTCCTGTTGTTGAAGAGACGTATGTAGATTGTAGCCTAGATGTGTCGTGATCATTTTCATTTTAGCTTATATATATCTAGTATTCTGTAGTTAGATATAAAAATGAAGTAAATAAATTTTTATTCTGAATCACAGGAATCGATTTTCATATTTTGAAGCTATAGAGAGGGAATGTAAAATTTTATGGAAACATGTCACGTATAGTATGAAGTCTGTACAAAATTCATGTATAATTTTTAATTAGAGCCCTGTCTATGTACTTGTAATATCACTCTACATCCATTGTTAGTTTGGCAGGATTAAATATATACTTAGCAACACAGCCTAAAGCCTTTTGTGTGATCAGTTGAGAGAAAAAGAGAAAAGTCTAGACTCTAAAGAGAAAGTATATATATACTTATTACATAGTCACCTATATCTTTTGCTCTTCTAGAGATTATTAGCTTCTTCTAGAATCCAGAATTGTAATGAGAACATAGTATTATTATATATAGTGTAGCAAAATTGTGCAAACTTCTAACGACTCTATAATATTGACTGGGAGTTTGCTGCAGAAGCACTTTTACCAATTCATTTCGAGAACTTTCTATAGTAGCCTGTATATATTTATATGCAACGTAATGCAAAATAATCTCAGAGTATCATATAGACCGTATTTCCTCTGCTAGAAGTCGTTTATTAGGGAAATAAACGGATTTGAGGTATAGCCGAGTAGTAACAAATTGTATCTCCGATTAAAGATAGGGCTTCTAACAGAAGTAATACGGTAATATCTTGTTTTTGATTTCAAGCATGAGAGAATTACATTTACTACTTAAGGATAGGAGATAGGGGTTTCTACATCTTAGAAAATAAGAGATAGGAGTCTTACCATATTGAGTGACTGTGACAAAAGTCAAGAGCGGAAATGATTTGTCGGAAAAATCTTCGGGCTTCTTTTGGTGTCAGACGTCCTTTCTTAACTAAGTAGTCAAAGAGCTCTCCTCCAGAAACATGTTCTAGAATCAGATATCTGTAGAAAGAACATATATAAGTAAGTAGAGTACAATATTACTTTCTTCTTTGATCTCTAACGAGGAGATGCTCACGTTTCATGTCTCAAGATTTCGATAATGACTATACTCCCAAAGATTTAGAAAAAATATAGATTCAGCACGCATCTCTACCTAACTCTACAATTTTAATGCTGAAAGCGGAATTTTGAGTTGAAAAACCTCGAGTAGTGCCTCTTGCATATAGTATGCAACTAGTGTAAGTGAAGGCCGAGCAAGCTCGGCAGGGCGCTGGTATTAAAAACAAAAGACAAATTCATAAAATATTCAAAAAATTAAAAAAGTCATGCTCGAAGTGAGGCTTGAACCCACGCCTCCAACAATATCATGTCTTAAGCTGTTAG